>CP142462.1:65980000-65985000 GCA_038049695.1 Cinnamomum chago | reverse complement strand
CGCGCGGACCAGCCAGCAGCACGACGCTCAGACGGCTGCACAACGAAGGGACAGCACCACGCACGGCGTCGACCGCAGCCAGCTGCACCACAGCAGCCAGCTGCACAGCGGCCAGCCAGCAGCACCCAGCAGCACCAAGCTGCGGCAAGCACGCACCGGCTGACCGCACGCGCGCCGTGCCAAGTGCCAAGTGCAAAGTGCAAAGTGCAAAGTGCTAAGTGCTAAGTGCGGTGCGGTCGGTCGGTCGCGCCCGGGTCAAGATATGGTATCTAATATAGGAGGACATGGTGCAGACGGCCGACCCTGCACGCACGTGGCCGACGCAGCAGCAGCACGCACGCACTGCCTGACCGCACGCGGCGCAGGCAGCAGCACGTCTCGCGAACGAAGGTGCGGACGGACCGCACACGGCAGCACCGACCGAACGAACGGGGCCGACGCAGCACCCCGCACGGACGGTCTGCGCACCGAGGAGGCCGACCGGACCGACGTAGCAACGTCACAACAAGGTAGGGGAGGGTGCCGACCATTGTTTCGTACCAGCTGGGTATAAACGTCCGAGATCGAGGAAACGGACGTTCGTACCCCTTCCCGAATCCCAATGCCAAAATCCTTTCGCACGATGATCGTCCAACATGTTTCCCACGTTTTCAATGCACCGGTCATGCATTTGTCCCGAAAAATGACAGGGTCGGTCGAGGGGTGAAAATCTGCCGCACGCACCACCCGCACGGCCTCGACCGCAGCACGCACGGACGGGCTGACCGCAGCCAGCAGCACCACGCTGCAGCACGCGCGGACCAGCCAGCAGCACGACGCTCGGACGGGTGCACACCGAAGGGACAGCACCACGCACGACATAGACCGCATTCAGCTGCACCACAGCACTGCAGCACCAGCAGCAGCACAGCAGCACTGCAGCACCGCAGCAGCCAGCAGCACGCACCACGCCCGACTTGGACCGCAGCCAGCTGCACCACAGCACTGCAGCACCAGCAGCAGCACAGCAGCCAGCAGCACAGCAGCACAGCAGCACCGCAGCACGCACGGCACAGCCAGCAGCACCGCGCTCGGTCGACTGCACACCGAAGGGACAGCACCACGCACGGCGACGACCAAACGAAAGTGCGGACGGACCGCACCCGGCAGCACCGACCGAACGAAAGGGGCCGATGCAGCACCCCGCACGGACGGGCTGCGAACCGAGGGGGCCGACCGGACCGACGTCGCAACGCCACAACAAGGTAGGGGAGGGTGCCGACCATTGTTTCGTACCAGCTGGGTATAAACGTCCGAGATCGAGGAAACGGACGTTCGGACCCCTTCCCGAACCCCAATGCCAAAATCCTTTCGCACGATGATCGTCCAACATGTTTCCCACGTTTTCAATGCACCGGTCATGCATTTGTCCCGAAAAATGACGGGGTCGGTCGAGGGGTGAAAATCTGCCGCACGCCCCACCCGCACGGCCTCGACCGCAGCACGCACGGACGGGCTGACCGCAGCCAGCAGCAACACGCTGCAGCAAGCGCGGACCAGCCAGCAGCACGACGCTCGGACGGCTGCACACCGAAGGGACAACACCACGCACGACGTAGACTGCAGCCAACTGCACCACAGCACTGCAGCACCAGCAGCAGCCAGCAGCACAGCAGCAGCTTGCAGCACTGCAGCACCGCAGCACAGCAGCACCGCAGCACAGCAGCAGCCAGCAGCACGCACCGCGCACGACTTGGACTGCAGCCAGCTGCACCACAGCACTGCAGCACCAGCAGCAGCACAGCAGCAGCCAGCAGCACCGCAGCACCGCAGCACGCACGGCGCAGCCAGCAGCACCGCGCTCGGTCGACTGCACACCGAAGGGACAGCACCACGCACGGCGACGACCGAACGAAAGTGCGGACGGACCGCACCCGGCAGCACCGACCGACCGAAAGGGGCCGACGCAGCACCACGCACGGACGGGCTGCGCACCGAGGGGGCCGACCGGACCGACCTCGCAACGCCACAACAAGGTAGGGGAGGGTGCCGACCATTGTTTCGCACCAGCTGGGTATAAACGTCCGAGATCGAGGAAACGGACGTTCAGACCCCTTAACGAATCCCAATGCCAAAATCCTTACGCACGATGAATGTCCAACATGTTTCCCACGTTTTCAATGCCTTGGGCCTGCATTTGCCTCAAAAAATCAAGGGGTCGGTCGAGGGGTGAAGAGCTGCCGCACGCACCGCCCGCACGACCTCACCCGCAGCACGCACGGACGGGCTTACCGCAGCCAGCAGCACCACGCTGCAGCACGCGCGGACCAGCCAGCAGCACCACACACGGACGGCTGTACACCGTAGGGACAGCACCACGCACATCGTCGACCGCTGCCAGCTGCACCACAGCAGCCAGCAGCACCGCAGCACAGCAGCCATCAGCACCGCAGCACCACAGCCCTGCAGCCCAGCAGCCAGCAGCACCACGCACATCGTCGACCGCAGCCAGCTGCACCACAACAGCCAGCAGCACCGCAGCACAGCAGCAATCAGCACCGCAGCCCAGCAACCAGCAGCACCGGAGCAACCAGCAGCAAATCAGCCCGCAGCCAGCACGGACGGTCCAGCCAGCAGCACCACGCTCGGACGGCTGCACACCGAAGGGACAGCACCACGCACGCACCGGCTGACCGCACGCGCGCCGTGCCAAGTGCCAAGTGCCAAGTGCCAAGTGCGGTGCGGTCGGTCGCGCGCGCGTCATGATATATTGTCTAATATAGGTGGACATGGTGCAGACGGCCGACACTGCACGCACGTGGCCGACGCACCAGCAGCACGCACGCACCGCCTGACCGCACGCGGCGCAGGCAGCGGCACATCGCGCGAACGAAAGTGCGGACGGACGGAAACCGGCAGCACCGACCGACCGAAAGGGGCCGACGCAGCACCACGCACGGACGGGCTGCGCACCGAGGGGGCCGACCGGACCGACGTCGCAACGCCACAACAAGGTAGGGGAGGGTGCCGACCATTGTTTCGCACCAGCTGGGTATAAACGTCCGAGATCGAGGAAACGGACGTTTGGACCCCTTAACGAATCCCAATGCCAAAATCCTTTCGCACGATGATTGTCCAACATGTTTCCCACGTTTTCAATGCTTTGGGCCTGCATTTGCCTCAAAAAATCAAGGGGTCGGTCGAGGGGTGAAAATATGCCGCACGCACCGCCCGCACGACCTCGCCCGCAGCACGCACGGACGGGCTGACTGCAGCCAGCAGCACCACGCTGCAGCACGCGCGGACCAGCCGGCAGCACCTCAGCACAGCAGCCAGCAGCACTGCAGCACCGCAGCACAGCAGCACAACAGCCAGCAGCACCTCAGCACAGCAGCCAGCAGCACCGCAGCCAGCAGCACAGCAGCCAGCAGCACCTCAGCCAGCAGCACAGCAGCCAGCAGCACCTCAGCACAGCAGCCAGCAGCACCGCAGCACAGCAGGCAGCAGCACCGCAGCCAGCAGCACAGCTGCCTGCAGCACCGCAGCCAGCAGCACCAAGCTGCAGGCAGCAGCACCGCGCTCGGTCGACTGCACACCGAAGGGACAGCACCACGCACGGCGACGACCGAACGAAAGTGCGGACGGGCCGCACCCGGCAGCACCGACCGACTGAACGGGGCCGACGGAGCACCCCGAACGGATAGGCTGAGCACCGAGGGGGCCGACGGGACCGACATCGCAACGCCACAACAAGGTAGGGGCTGGTGCCGACCATTGTTTCGCACCAGCTGGGTATAAACGTCCGAGATCGAGGAAACGGACGTTCGGACTCCTTCCCGGATGCCAATGCCAAAATCCTTTCGCACGGTGATTGTCAAACATGGTTCCCACGTTTTCAATGCATTGGTCAATCATTCGCCTCGAAAAATGAAGGGGTCGGTCGGGGGGTGAAAATCTGCCGCACGCACCACCCGCACGGCGTCGACCGCACCACCCACGGACGGGCTGCTGCCAATGCCAAAATCCTTTCGCACGGTGATTGTCCAACATGTTTCGAACGTTTTCAATGCATTGGTCGCTCATTCGCCTCGAAAAATGAAGGGGTCGGTCGGGGGGTGAAAATCTGCCGCACGCACCTCCCGCACGGCGACGACCGCACCACCCACGGACGGGCTGATGCCAATGCCAAAATCCTTTCGCACGGTGATTGTCCAACACGTTTCCAACGTTTTCAATGCATTGGTCGCTCATTCGCCTCGAAAAATGAAGGGGTCGGTCGGGGGGTGAAAATCTGCCGCACGCACCTCCCGCACGGCGTCGACCGCACCACCCACGGACGGGCTGATGCCAATGCCAAAATCCTTTCGCACGGTGATTGTCC
This sequence comes from Cinnamomum chago, assembly GCA_038049695.1. Classification (NCBI taxonomy): domain Eukaryota; kingdom Viridiplantae; phylum Streptophyta; class Magnoliopsida; order Laurales; family Lauraceae; genus Cinnamomum; species Cinnamomum chago. The sequence goes on along the minus strand of CP142462.1, from coordinate 65,980,640 downwards.
AACATGTTTCCAACGTTTTCAATGCATTGGTCGCTCATTCGTCTCGAAAAATCAAGGGGTCGGTCGGGGGGTGAAAATCTGCCGCACGCACCACCCGCACGGCGTCGACCGCACCACCCACGGACGGGCTGCTGCCAATGCCAAAATCCTTTCGCACGGTGATTGTCCAACATGTTTCCAACGTTTTCAATGCATTGGACGCTCATTCGTCTCGAAAAATGAAGCGGTCGGTCGGGGGGTGAAAATCTGCCGCACGCACCTCCCGCACGGCGTCGACCGCACCACCCACGGACGGGCTGATGCCAATGCCAAAATCCTTTCGCACGGTGATTGTCCAACATGTTTCCAACGTTTTCAATGCATTGGTCGCTCATTCGTCTCGAAAAATGAAGGGGTCGGTCGGGGGGTGAAAATCTGCCGCACGCACCTCCCGCACGGCGACGACCGCACCACCCACGGACGGGCTGATGCCAATGCCAAAATCCTTTCGCACGGTGATTGTCCAACACGTTTCCAACGTTTTCAATGCATTGGTCGCTCATTCGCCTCGAAAAATCAAGGGGTCGGTCGGGGGGTGAAAATCTGCAGCACGCACCTCCCGCACGGCGTCGACCGCACCACCCACGGACGGGCTGATGCC
>CP142462.1:65962500-65970000 GCA_038049695.1 Cinnamomum chago | reverse complement strand
GTCGCAACGCCACAACAAGGTAGAGGAGGGTGCCGACCATTGTTTCGTACCAGCTGGGTATAAACGTCCGAGATCGAGGAAACGGACGTTCGGACCCCTTCCCGAATCCCAATGCCAAAATCCTTTCGCACGATGATCGTCCAACATGTTTCCCACGTTTTCAAAGCACCGGTCATGCATTTGTCCCGAAAAATGACGGGGTCGGTCGAGGGGTGAAAATCTGCCGCACGCACCACCCGCACGGCCTCGACCGCAGCACGCACGGACGGGCTGACCGCAGCCAGCAGCACCACGCTGCAGCACGCGCGGACCAGCCAGCAGCACGACGCTCGGACGGCTGCACACCGAAGGGACAGCACCACGCACGACGTAGACCGCAGCCAGCTGCACCACAACACTGCAGCACCAGCTGCAGCACCGCAGCCAGCAGCACTGCAGCACCGCAGCACAGCAGCACCGCAGCACAGCAGCACAGCAGCAGCCAGCAGCACGCACGACGCAGCCAGCAGCACCGCGCTCGTTCGACTGCACACCGAAGGGACAGAACCACGCACGGCGACGGCCGAATGAAAGTGCGGACGGACCGCACAAGGCAGCACCGACAGACCGAACAGGGCCGACGCACGCCCCGCACGGACGGGCTGCGCAGCGAGGGGGCCGACGGGACCGACTTCGCAACACCACAACAAGGTAGGAGAGGGTGCCGACCATTGTTTCGTACCAGCTGGGTATAAACGTCCGAGATCGAGGAAACGGACGTTCGGACCCGTTCCCGAATCCCAATGCCAAAATCCTTTCGCACGATGATCGTGCAACATGTTTCCCACGTTTTCAATGCACCGGTCATGCATTTGTCCCGAAAAATGACGGGGTCGGTCGAGGGGTGAAAATCTGCCGCACGCACCACCCGCACGGCCTCGACCGCAGCACGCACGGACGGGCTGACCGCAGCCAGCAGCAACACGGTGCGGCACGCGCGGACCAGCCAGCAGCACGACGCTCGGACGGCTGCACAACGAAGGGACAGCACCACGCACGGGCGTCGACCGCAGCCAGCTGCACCACAGCAGCCAGCTGCACAGCGGCCAGCGGCAGCCCGCAGCACCCAGCAGCACCAAGCTGCAGCAAGCACGCACCGGCTGACCGCACGCGCGCCGTGCCAAGTGCCAAGAGCTAAGTGCTAAGTGCGGTGCGGTCGGTCGGTCGCGCGCGGGTCAAGATATGGTATCTAATATAGGAGGACATGATGCAGACGGCCGACCCTGCACGCACGTGGCCGACGCAGCAGCAGCACGCACCGGCTGACCGCACGCGCGCCGTGCCAAGTGCCAAGTGCAAAGTGCTAAGTGCTAAGTGCTAAGTGCGGTGCGGTCGGTCGGTCGCGCGCGGGTCAAGATATGGTATCTAATATAGGAGGACATGGTGCAGACGGCCGACCCTGCACGCACGTGGCCGACGCAGCAGCAGCACGCACGCACCGCCTGACCGCACGCGGCGCAGGCAGCAGCACGTCTCGCGAACGAAGGAGCGGACGGACCGCACCCGGCAGCACCGACCGAACGAACAGGGCCGACGCAGCACCCCGCACGGACGGGCTGCGCACCGAGGAGGCCGACCGGACCGACGTCGCAACGCCACAACAAGGTAGGGGAGGGTGCCGACCATTGTTTCGTACCAGCTGGGTATAAACGTCCGAGATCGAGGAAACGGACGTTCGGACCCCTTCCCGAATCCCAATGCCAAAATCCTTTCGCACGATGATCGTCCAACATGTTTCCCACGTTTTCAATGCACCGGTCATGCATTTGTCCCGAAAAATGACGGGGTCGGTCGAGGGGTGAAAATCTGCCGCACGCACCACCCGCACGGCCTCGACCGCAGCACGCACGGACGGCTGACCGCAGCCAGCAGCACCACGCTGCAGCACGCGCGGACCAGCCAGCAGCACGACGCTCGGACGGGTGCACACCGAAGGGACAGCACCACGCACGACGTAGACCGCATTCAGCTGCACTGCAGCACCAGCAGCAGCACAGCAGCAGCCAGCAGCACTGCAGCACAGCAGCACCGCAGCACAGCAGCACCGCAGCACCGCAGCAGCCAGCAGCACGCACCACGCCCGACTTGGACCGCAGCCAGCTGCACCACAGCACTGCAGCACCGCAGCACGCACGGCGCAGCCAGCAGCACCGCGCTCGGTCGACTGCACACCGAAGGGACAGCACCACGCACGGCGACGACCGAACGAAAGTGCGGACGGACCGCACCCGGCAGCACCGACCGAACGAAAGGGGCCGATGCAGCACCCCGCACGGACGGGCTGCGAACCGAGGGGGCCGACCGGACCGACGTCGCAACGCCACAACACGGTAGGGGAGGGTGCCGACCATTGTTTCGTACCAGCTGGGTATAAACGTCCGAGATCGAGGAAACGGACGTTCGTACCCCTTCCCGAACCCCAATGCCAAAATCCTTTCGCACGATGATCGTCCAACATGTTTCCCACGTTTTCAATGCACCGGTCATGCATTTGTCCCGAAAAATGACGGGGTCGGTCGAGGGGTGAAAATCTGTCGCACGCACCACCCGCACGGCCTCGACCGCAGCACGCACGGACGGGCTGACCGCAGCCAGCAGCAACACGGTGCGGCACGCGCGGACCAGCCAGCAGCACGACGCTCGGATGGCTGCACAACGAAGGGACAGCACCACGCACGGCGTCGACCGCAGCCAGCTGCACCACAGCAGCCAGCTGCACAGCGGCCAGCGGCAGCCAGCAGCACCCAGCAGCACCAAGCTGCGGCAAGCACGCACCGGCTGACCGCACGCGCGCCGTGCCAAGTGCCAAGTGCAAAGTGCAAAGTGCAAAGTGCTAAGTGCTAAGTGCGGTGCGGTCGGTCGGTCGCGCGCGGGTCAAGATATGGTATCTAATATAGGAGGACATGGTGCAGACGGCCGACCCTGCACGCACGTGGCCGACGCAGCAGCAGCACGCACGCACTGCCTGACCGCACGCGTCGCAGGCAGCAGCACGTCTCGCGAACGAAGGTGCGGACGGACCGCACCCGGCAGCACCGACCGAACGAACGGGGCCGACGCAGCACCCCGCACGGACGGGCTGCGCACCGAGGAGGCCGACCGGACCGACGTAGCAACGTCACAACAAGGTAGGGGAGGGTGCCGACCATTGTTTCGTACCAGCTGGGTATAAACGTCCGAGATCGAGGAAACGGACGTTCGGACCCCTTCCCGAATCCCAATGCCAAAATCCTTTCGCACGATGATCGTCCAACATGTTTCCCACGTTTTCAATGCACCGGTCATGCATTTGTCCCGAAAAATGACGGGGTCGGTCGAGGGGTGAAAATCTGCCGCACGCACCACCCGCACGGCCTCGACCGCAGCACGCACGGACGGGCTGACCGCAGCCAGCAGCACCACGCTGCAGCACGCGCGGACCAGCCAGCAGCACGACGCTCGGACGGGTGCACACCGAAGGGACAGCACCACGCACGACGTAGACCGCATTCAGCTGCACCACAGCACTGCAGCACCAGCAGCAGCACAGCAGCCAGCAGCACAGCAGCACTGCAGCACCGCAGCACAGCAGCACCGCAGCACAGCAGCAGCCAGCAGCACGCACCACGCCCGACTTGGACCGCAGCCAGCTGCACCACAGCACTGCAGCACCAGCAGCAGCACAGCAGCACAGCAGCACCGCAGCACGCACGGCGCAGCCAGCAGCACCGCGCTCGGTCGACTGCACACCGAAGGGACAGCACCACGCACGGCGACGACCGAACGAAAGTGCGGACGGACCGCACCCGGCAGCACCGACCGAACGAAAGGGGCCGATGCAGCACCCCGCACGGACGGGCTGCGAACCGAGGGGGCCGACCGGACCGACGTCGCAACGCCACAACAAGGTAGGGGAGGGTGCCGACCATTGTTTCGTACCAGCTGGGTATAAACGTCCGAGATCGAGGAAACGGACGTTCGGACCCCTTCCCGAACCCCAATGCCAAAATCCTTTCGCACGATGATCGTCCAACATGTTTCCCACGTTTTCAATGCACCGGTCATGCATTTGTCCCGAAAAATGACGGGGTCGGTCGAGGGGTGAAAATCTGCCGCACGCCCCACCCGCACGGCCTCGACCGCAGCACGCACGGACGGGCTGACCGCAGCCAGCAGCAACACGCTGCAGCAAGCGCGGACCAGCCAGCAGCACGACGCTCGGACGGCTGCACACCGAAGGGACAGCACCACGCACGACGTAGACCGCAGCCAGCTGCACCACAGCACTGCAGCACCAGCAGCAGCCAGCAGCACAGCAGCAGCCAGCAGCCAGCAGCACCGCAGCACAGCAGGCAGCAGCACCGCAGCCAGCAGCACAGCTGCCTGCCGCACCGCAGCACAGCAGGCAGCAGCACCGCAGCCAGCAGCGCAGCTGCCTGCAGCACCGCAGCCAGCAGCACCAAGCTGCAGGCAGCAGCACCGCGCTCGGTCGACTGCACACCGAAGGGACAGCACCACGCACGGCGACGACTGAACGAAAGTGCGGACGGGCCGCACCCGGCAGCACCGACCGACTGAACGGGGCCGACGGAGCACCCCGAACGGATGGGCTGAGCACCGAGGGGGCCGACGGGACCGACATCGCAACGCCACAACAAGGTAGGGGCTGGTGCCGACCATGGTTTCGCACCAGCTGGGTATAAACGTCCGAGATCGAGGAAACGGACGTTCGGACCCCTTCCCGGATGCCAATGCCAAAATCCTTTCGCACGGTGATTGTCAAACATGGTTCCCACGTTTTCAATGCATTGGTCAATCATTCGCCTCGAAAAATGATGGGGTCGGTCGGGGGGTGAAAATCTGCCGCACGCACCACCCGCACGGCGTCGACCGCACCACCCACGGACGGGCTGCTGCCAATGCCAAAATCCTTTCGCACGGTGATTGTCCAACATGTTTCCAACGTTTTCAATGCATTGGTCGCTCATTCGCCTCGAAAAATGAAGGGGTCGGTCGGGGGGTGAAAATCTGCCACACGCACCTCCCGCACGGCGACGACCGCACCACCCACGGACGGGCTGATGCCAATGCCAAAATCCTTTCGCACGGTGATTGTCCAACACGTTTCCAACGTTTTCAATGCATTGGTCGCTCATTCGCCTCGAAAAATGAAGGGGTCGGTCGGGGGGAGAAAATCTGCCGCACGCACCTCCCGCACGGCGTCGACCGCACCACCCACGGACGGGCTGATGCCAATGCCAAAATCCTTTCGCACGGTGATTGTCCAACATGTTTCCAACGTTTTCAATGCATTGGTCGCTCATTCGTCTCGAAAAATCAAGGGGTCGGTCGGGGGGTGAAAATCTGCTGCACGCACCACCCGCACGGCGTCGACCGCACCACCCACGGACGGGCTGCTGCCAATGCCAAAATCCTTTCGCACGGTGATTGTCCAACATGTTTCCAACGTTTTCAATGCATTGGACGCTCATTCGTCTCGAAAAATGAAGCGGTCGGTCGGGGGGTGAAAATCTGCCGCACGCACCTCCCGCACGGCGTCGACCGCACCACCCACGGACGGGCTGATGCCAATGCCAAAATCCTTTCGCACGGTGATTGTCCAACATGTTTCCAACGTTTTCAATGCATTGGTCGCTCATTCGTCTCGAAAAATGAAGGGGTCGGTCGGGGGGTGAAAATCTGCCGCACGCACCTCCCGCACGGCGACGACCGCACCACCCACGGACGGGCTGATGCCAATGCCAAAATCCTTTCGCACGGTGATTGTCCAACACGTTTCCAACGTTTTCAATGCATTGGTCGCTCATTCGCCTCGAAAAATCAAGGGGTCGGTCGGGGGGTAAAAATCTGCAGCACGCACCTCCCGCACGGCGTCGACCGCACCACCCACGGACGGGCTGATGCCAATGCCAAAATCCTCTCGCACGGTGATTGTCCAACACGTTTCCAACGTTTTCAATGCATTGGTCGCACATTCGTCTCGAAAAATCAAGGGGTCGGTCGGGGGGTGAAAATCTGCAGCACGCACCACCCGCACGGCGTCGACCGCACCACCCACGGACGGGCCGATGCCAATGCCAAAATCCTCTCGCACGGTGATTGTCCAACATTTTTCCAACGTTTTCAATGCATTGGTCGCTCATTCGCCTCGAAAAATCAAGGGGTCGGTCGGGGGGTGAAAATCTGCCGCACGCACCACCCGCACGGCGTCGACCGCACCACCCACGGACGGGCCGATGCCAATGCCAAAATCCTTTCGCACGGTGATTGTCCAACATTTTTCCAACGTTTTCAATGCATTGGTCGCTCATTCGCCTCGAAAAATGAAGGGGTCGGTCGGGGGGTGAAAATCTGCCGCACGCACCACCCGCACGGCGACGACCGCACCACCCACGGACGGGCTGATGCCAATGCCAAAATCCTTTCGCACGGTGATTGTCCAACATGTTTCCAACGTTTTCATTGCATTGGTCGCTCATTCGTCTCGAAAAATCAAGGGGTCGGTCGGGGGGTGAAAATCTGCAGCACGCACCACCCGCACGGCGACGACCGCACCACCCACGGACGGGCTGATGCCAATGCCAAAATCCTTTCGCACGGTGATTGTCCAACATGTTTCCAACGTTTTCATTGCATTGGTCGCTCATTCGTCTCGAAAAATCAAGGGGTCGGTCGGGGGGTGAAAATCTGCAGCACGCACCTCCCGCACGGCGACGACCGCACCACCCACGGACGGGCTGATGCCAATGCCAAAATCCTCTCGCACGGTGATTGTCCAACATTTTTCCAACGTTTTCATTGCATTGGTCGCTCATTCGCCTCGAAAAATGAAGGGGTCGGTCGGGGGGTGAAAATCTGCCGCACGCACCACCCGCACGGCGTCGACCGCACCACCCACGGACGGGCTGATGCCAATGCCAAAATCCTTTCGCACGGCGATTGTCCAACATGTTTCCAACGTTTTCAATGCATTGGTCGCTCATTCGCCTCGAAAAATCAAGGGGTCGGTCGGAGGGGGAAAATCTGCCGCACGCACCTCCCGCACGGCGACGACCGCACCACCCACGGACGGGCTGATGCCAATGCCAAAATCCTTTCGCACGGTGATTGTCCAACACGTTTCGAACGTTTTCAATGCATTGGTCGCTCATTCGCCTCGAAAAATCAAGGGGTCGGTCGGGGGGTGAAAATCTGCAGCACGCACCACCCGCACGGCGTCGACCGCACCACCCACGGACGGGCCGATGCCAATGCCAAAATCCTTTCGCACGGTGATTGTCCAACATTTTTCCAACGTTTTCAATGCATTGGTCGCTCATTCGCCTCGAAAAATCAAGGGGTCGGTCGGGGGGTGAAAATCTGCCGCACGCACCACCCGCACGGCGACGACCGCACCACCCACGGACGGGCTGATTCCAATGCCAAAATCCTTTCGCACGGTGATTGTCCAACATGTTTCGA
>CP142462.1:65942500-65952500 GCA_038049695.1 Cinnamomum chago | reverse complement strand
AGCACGCACGGACGGGCTGACCGCAGCCAGCAGCAACACGGTGCGGTACGCGCGGACCAGCCAGCAGCACGACGCTCGGACGGCTGCACAACGAAGGGACAGCACCACGCACGGCGTCGACTTCAGCCAGCTGCACCACAGCAGCCAGCTGCACAGCGGCCAGCGGCAGCCAGCAGCACCCAGCAGCACCAAGCTGCGGCAAGCACGCACCGGTTGACCGCACGCGCGCCGTGCCAAGTGCCATGTGCAAAGTGCCAAGTGCAAAGTGCTAAGTGCTAAGTGCGGTGCGGTCGGTCGGTCGCGCGCGGGTCAAGGTATGGTATCTAATATAGGAGGACATGGTGCAGACGGCCGACCCTGCACGCACGTGGCCGACGCAGCAGCAGCACGCACGCACCGCCTGACCGCACGCGGCGCAGGCAGCAGCACGTCTCGCGAACGAAGGTGCGGACGGACCGCACCCGGCAGCACCGACCGAACGAACAGGGCCGACGCAGCACCCCGCACGGAAGGGCTGCGCACCGAGGAGGCCGACCGGACCGACGTAGCAACGCCACAACAAGGTAGGGGAGGGTGCCGACCATTGTTTCGTACCAGCTGGGTATAAACGTCCGAGATCGAGGAAACGGACGTTCGGACCCCTTCCCGAATCCCAATGCCAAAATCCTTTCGCACGATGATCGTCCAACATGTTTCCCACGTTTTCAATGCACCGGTCATGCATTTGTCCCGAAAAATGACGGGGTCGGTCGAGGGGTGAAAATCTGCCGCACGCACCACCCGCACGGCCTCGACCACAGCACGCACGGACGGGCTGACCGCAGCCAGCAGCAACACGGTGCGGCACGCGCGGACCAGCCAGCAGCACGACGCTCGGACGGCTGCACAACGAAGGGACAGCACCACGCACGGCGTCGACCGCAGCCAGCTGCACCACAGCAGCCAGCTGCACAGCGGCCAGCGGCAGCCAGCAGCACCCAGCAGCACCAAGCTGCGGCAAGCACGCACCGGATGACCGCACGCGCGCCGTGCCAAGTGCCAAGTGCAAAGTGCCAAGTGCCAAGTGCAAAGTGCTAAGTGCTAAGTGCGGTGCGGTCGGTCGGTCGCGCGCGGGTCAAGAAATGGTATCTAATATAGGAGGACATGGTGCAGACGGCCGACCCTGCACGCACGTGGCCGACGCAGCAGCAGCACGCACGCACCGCCTGACCGCACGCGGCGCAGGCAGCAGCACGTCTCGCGAACGAAGGTGCGGACGGACCGCACCCGGCAGCACCGACCGAACGAACAGGGCCGACGCAGCACCCCGCACGGAAGGGCTGCGCACCGAGGAGGCCGACCGGACCGACGTCGCAACGCCACAACAAGGTAGGGGAGGGTGCCGACCATTGTTTCGTACCAGCTGGGTATAAACGTCCGAGATCGAGGAAACGGACGTTCGGACCCCTTCCCGAATCCCAATGCCAAAATCCTTTCGCACGATGATCGTCCAACATGTTTCCCACGTTTTCAATGCACCGGTCATGCATTTGTCCCGAAAAATGACGGGGTCGGTCGAGGGGTGAAAATCTGCCGCACGCACCACCCGCACGGCCTCGACCGCAGCACGCACGGACGGGCTGACCGCAGCCAGCAGCACCACGCTGCAGCACGCGCGGACCAGCCAGCAGCACGACGCTCGGACGGGTGCACACCGAAGGGACAGCACCACGCACGACGTAGACCGCATTCAGCTGCACCACAGCACTGCAGCACCAGCAGCAGCACAGCAGCCAGCAGCAGCCAGCAGCACTGCAGCACCGCAGCACAGCAGCACCGCAGCAGCCAGCAGCACGCACCACGCCCGACTTGGACCGCAGCCAGCTGCACCACAGCACTGCAGCACCAGCAGCAGCACAGCAGCACCGCAGCACGCACGGCGCAGCCAGCAGCACCGCGCTCGGTCGACTGCACACCGAAGGGACAGCACCACGCACGGCGACGACCGAACGAAAGTGCGGACGGACCGCACCCGGCAGCACCGACCGAACGAAAGGGGCCGATGCAGCACCCCGCACGGACGGGCTGCGAACCGAGGGGGCCGACCGGACCGACGTCGCAACGCCACAACAAGGTAGGGGAGGGTGCCGACCATTGTTTCGTACCAGCTGGGTATAAACGTCCGAGATCGAGGAAACGGACGTTCGGACCCCTTCCCGAACCCCAATGCCAAAATCCTTTCGCACGATGATCGTCCAACATGTTTCCCACGTTTTCAATGCACCGGTCATGCATTTGTCCCGAAAAATGACGGGGTCGGTCGAGGGGTGAAAATCTGCCGCACGCCCCACCCGCACGGCAGCACGCACGGACGGGCTGACCGCAGCCAGCAGCAACACGCTGCAGCAAGCGCGGACCAGCCAGCAGCACGACGCTCGGATGGCTGCACACCGAAGGGACAGCACCACGCACGACGTAGACCGCAGCCAGCTGCACCACAGCACTGCAGCACCAGCAGCAGCCAGCAGCACAGCAGCAGCCAGCAGCACAGCAGCACCGCAGCACCGCAGCACAGCAGCTGCCAGCAGCACGCACCGCGCACGACTTGGACCGCAGCCAGCTGCACCACAGCACTGCAGCACCAGCAGCAGCACAGCAGCAGCCAGCAGCACTGCAGCACAGCAGCACCGCAGCACCGCGCTCGGTCGACTGCACACCGAAGGGACAGCACCACGCACGGCGACGACCGAACGAAAGTGCGGACGGACCGCACCCGGCAGCACCGACCGACCGAAAGGGGCCGACGCAGCACCACGCACGGACGGGCTGCGCACCGAGGGGGCCGACCGGACCGACCTCGCAACGCCACAACAAGGTAGGGGAGGGTGCCGACCATTGTTTCGCACCAGCTGGGTATAAACGTCCGAGATCGAGGAAACGGACGTTCGGACCCCTTAACGAATCCCAATGCCAAAATCCTTTCGCACGATGAATGTCCAACATGTTTCCCACGTTTTCAATTGCTTGGGCCTGCATTTGCCTCAAAAAATCAAGGGGTCGGTCGAGGGGTGAAGTGCTGCCGCACGCACCGCCCGCACGACCTCACCCGCAGCACGCACGGACGGGCTTACCGCAGCCAGCAGCACCACGCTGCAGCACGCGCGGACCAGCCAGCAGCACCACACACGGACGGCTGCACACCGTAGGGACAGCACCACGCACATCGTCGACCGCTGCCAGCTGCACCACAGCAGCCAGCAGCACCGCAGCACAGCAGCCATCAGCACCGCAGCACCACAGCCCTGCAGCCCAGCAGCCAGCAGCACCACGCACATCGTCGACCGCAGCCAGCTGCACCACAACAGCCAGCAGCACTGCAACACAGCAGCCAGCAGCACCGCAGCACAGCAGCAATCAGCACCGCAGCCCATTAACCAGCAGCACCGGAGCAACCAGCAGCAAATCAGCCCGCAGCCAGCACGGGACGGTCCTGCCAGCAGCACCACGCTCGGACGGCTGCACACCGAAGGGACAGCACCACGCACGCACCGGCTGACCGCACGCGCGCCGTGCCAAGTGCCAAGTGCCAAGTGCCAAGTGCGGTGCGGTCGGTCGCGCGCGCGTCATGATATATTGTCTAATATAGGTGGACATGGTGCAGACGGCCGACACTGCACGCACGTGGCCGACGCACCAGCAGCACGCACGCACCGCCTGACCGCACGCGGCGCAGGCAGCGGCACGTCTCGCGAACGAAAGTGCGGACGGACGGAAACCGGCAGCACCGACCGACCGAAAGGGGCCGACGCAGCACCACGCACGGACGGGCTGCGCACCGAGGGGGCCGACCGGACCGACGTCGCAACGCCACAACAAGGTAGGGGAGGGTGCCGACCATTGTTTCGCACCAGCTGGGTATAAACGTCCGAGATCGAGGAAACGGACGTTTGGACCCCTTAACGAATCCCAATGCCAAAATCCTTTCGCACGATGATTGTCCAACATGTTTCCCACGTTTTCAATGCTTTGGGCCTGCATTTGCCTCAAAAAATCAAGGGGTCGGTCGAGGGGTGAAAATATGCCGCACGCACCGCCCAAACGACCTCGCCCGCAACACGCACGGACGGGCTGACTGCAGCCAGCAGCACCACGCTGCAGCACGCGCGGACCAGCCGGCAGCACCTCAGCACAGCAGCCAGCAGCACTGCAGCACCGCAGCACAGCAGCACAGCAGCCAGCAGCACCTCAGCACAGCAGCCAGCAGCACCGCAGCAACCTGCAGCACAGCAGCCAGCAGCACCGCAGCACAGCAGCCAGCAGCACCGCAGCCAGCAGCACAGCAGCCAGCAGCACCTCAGCCAGCAGCACAGCAGCCAGCAGCACCTCAGCACAGCAGCCAGCAGCACCGCAGCACAGCAGGCAGCAGCACCGCAGCCAGCAGCACAGCTGCCTGCAGCACCGCAGCATAGCAGGCAGCAGCACCAAGCTGCAGGCAGCAGCACCGCGCTCGGTCGACTGCACACCAAAGGGACAGCACCACGCACGGCGACGACCGAACGAAAGTGCGGACGGGCCGCACCCGGCAGCACCGACCGACTGAACGGGGCCGACGGAGCACCCCGAACGGATGGGCTGAGCACCGAGGGGGCCGACGGGACCGACATCGCAACGCCACAACAAGGTAGGGGCTGGTGCCGACCATTGTTTCGCACCAGCTGGGTATAAACGTCCGAGATCGAGGAAACGGACGTTCGGACCCCTTCCCGGATGCCAATGCCAAAATCCTTTCGCACGGTGATTGTCAAACATGGTTCCCACGTTTTCAATGCATTGGTCAATCATTCGCCTCGAAAAATGAAGGGGTCGGTCGGGGGGTGAAAATCTGCCGCACGCACCACCCGCACGGCGTCGACCGCACCACCCACGGACGGGCTGCTGCCAATGCCAAAATCCTTTCGCACGGTGATTGTCCAACATGTTTCCAACGTTTTCAATGCATTGGTCGCTCATTCGCCTCGAAAAATGAAGGGGTCGGTCGGGGGGTGAAAATCTGCCGCACGCACCTCCCGCACGGCGTCGACCGCACCACCCACGGACGGGCTGCTGCCAATGCCAAAATCCTCTCGCACGGTGATTGTCCAACACGTTTCCAACGTTTTCAATGCATTGGTCGCACATTCGTCTCGAAAAATGAAGGGGTCGGTCGGGGGGTGAAAATCTGCAGCACGCACCACCCGCACGGCGTCGACCGCACCACCCACGGACGGGCCGATGCCAATGCCAAAATCCTCTCGCACGGTGATTGTCCAACATTTTTCCAACGTTTTCAATGCATTGGTCGCTCATTCGCCTCGAAAAATCAAGGGGTCGGTCGGGGGGTGAAAATCTGCCGCACGCACCACCCGCACGGCGTCGACCGCACCACCCACGGACGGGCCGATGCCAATGCCAAAATCCTTTCGCACGGTGATTGTCCAACATGTTTCCAACGTTTTCAATGCATTGGTCGCTCATTCGTCTCGAAAAATCAAGGGGTCGGTCGGGGGGTGAAAATCTGCCGCACGCACCACCGCACGGCGTCGACCGCACCACCCACGGACGGGCTGCTGCCAATGCCAAAATCCTTTCGCACGGTGATTGTCCAACATGTTTCCAACGTTTTCAATGCATTGGACGCTCATTAGTCTCGAAAAATGAAGCGGTCGGTCGGGGGGTGAAAATCTGCCGCACGCACCTCCCGCACGGCGTCGACCGCACCACCCACGGACGGGCTGATGTCAATGCCAAAATCCTTTCGCACGGTGATTGTCCAACATGTTTCCAACGTTTTCAATGCATTGGTCGCTCATTCGTCTCGAAAAATGAAGGGGTCGGTCGGGGGGTGAAAATCTGCCGCACGCACCTCCCGCACGGCGACGACCGCACCACCCACGGACGGGCTGATGCCAATGCCAAAATCCTTTCGCACGGTGATTGTCCAACACGTTTCCAACGTTTTCAATGCATTGGTCGCTCATTCGCCTCGAAAAATCAAGGGGTCGGTCGGGGGGTGAAAATCTGCAGCACGCACCTCCCGCACGGCGTCGACCGCACCACCCACGGACGGGCTGATGCCAATGCCAAAATCCTCTCGCACGGTGATTGTCCAACACGTTTCCAACGTTTTCAATGCATTGGTCGCACATTCGTCTCGAAAAATGAAGGGGTCGGTCGGGGGGTGAAAATCTGCAGCACGCACCACCCGCACGGCGTCGACCGCACCACCCACGGACGGGCCGATGCCAATGCCAAAATCCTCTCGCACGGTGATTGTCCAACATTTTTCCAACGTTTTCAATGCATTGGTCGCTCATTCGCCTCGAAAAATCAAGGGGTCGGTCGGGGGGTGAAAATCTGCCGCACGCACCACCCGCACGGCGTCGACCGCACCACCCACGGACGGGCCGATGCCAATGCCAAAATCCTTTCGCACGGTGATTGTCCAACATTTTTCCAACGTTTTCAATGCATTGGTCGCTCATACGCCTCGAAAAATGAAGGGGTCGGTCGGGGGGTGAAAATCTGCCGCACGCACCACCCGCACGGCGACGACCGCACCACCCACGGACGGGCTGATGCCAATGCCAAAATCCTTTCGCACGGTGATTGTCCAACATGTTTCCAACGTTTTCAATGCATTGGTCGCTCATTCGTCTCGAAAAATCAAGGGGTCGGTCGGGGGGTGAAAATCTGCCGCACGCACCACCCGCACGCACCTCCCGCACGGCGTCGACCGCACCACCCACGGACGGGCTGATGCCAATGCCAAAATCCTTTCGCACGGTGATTGTCCAACACGTTTCCAACGTTTTCAATGCATTGGTCGCTCATTCGCCTCGAAAAATGAAGGGGTCGGTCGGGGGGTGAAAATCTGCCGCACGCACCTCCCGCACGGCGTCGACCGCACCACCCACGGACGGGCTGATGCCAATGCGAAAATCCTTTCGCACGGTGATTGTCCAACATGTTTCCAACGTTTTCAATGCATTGGTCGCACATTCGTCTCGAAAAATCAGGGGTCGGTCGGGGGGTGAAAATCTGCCGCACGCACCACCCGCACGGCGTCGACCGCACCACTCACGGACGGGCTGCTGCCAATGCCAAAATCCTTTCGCACGGTGATTGTCCAACA
The DNA here is from genome assembly GCA_038049695.1 of Cinnamomum chago. Classification (NCBI taxonomy): domain Eukaryota; kingdom Viridiplantae; phylum Streptophyta; class Magnoliopsida; order Laurales; family Lauraceae; genus Cinnamomum; species Cinnamomum chago. Next base: position 65,945,350 of record CP142462.1, on the reverse strand, counting down.
TGTTTCCAACGTTTTCAATGCATTGGACGTTCATTCGTCTCGAAAAATGAAGCGGTCGGTCGGGGGGTGAAAATCTGCCGCACGCACCTCCCGCACGGCGTCGACCGCACCACCCACGGACGGGCTGATGCCAATGCCAAAATCCTTTCGCACGGTGATTGTCCAACATGTTTCCAACGTTTTCAATGCATTGGTCGCTCATTCGTCTCGAAAAATGAAGGGGTCGGTCGGGGGGTGAAAATCTGCCGCACGCACCTCCCGCACGGCGACGACCGCACCACCCACGGACGGGCTGATGCCAATGCCAAAATCCTCTCGCACGGTGATTGTCCAACACGTTTCCAACGTTTTCAATGCATTGGTCGCACATTCGTCTCGAAAAATGAAGGGGTCGGTCGGGGGGTGAAAATCTGCAGCACGCACCACCCGCACGGCGTCGACCGCACCACCCACGGACGGGCCGATGCCAATGCCAAAATCCTCTCGCACGGTGATTGTCCAACATTTTTCCAACGTTTTCAATGCATTGGTCGCTCATTCGCCTCGAAAAATCAAGGGGTCGGTCGGGGGGTGAAAATCTGCCGCACGCACCACCCGCACGGCGTCGACCGCACCACCCACGGACGGGCCGATGCCAATGCCAAAATCCTTTCGCACGGTGATTGTCCAACATTTTTCCAACGTTTTCAATGCATTGGTCGCTCATACGCCTCGAAAAATGAAGGGGTCGGTCGGGGGGTGAAAATCTGCCGCACGCACCACCCGCACGGCGACGACCGCACCACCCACGGACGGGCTGATGCCAATGCCAAAATCCTTTCGCACGGTGATTGTCCAACATGTTTCCAACGTTTTCAATGCATTGGTCGCTCATTCGTCTCGAAAAATCAAGGGGTCGGTCGGGGGGTGAAAATCTGCCGCACGCACCACCCGCACGCACCTCCCGCACGGCGTCGACCGCACCACCCACGGACGGGCTGATGCCAATGCCAAAATCCTTTCGCACGGTGATTGTCCAACACGTTTCCAACGTTTTCAATGCATTGGTCGCTCATTCGCCTCGAAAAATGAAGGGGTCGGTCGGGGGGTGAAAATCTGCCGCACGCACCTCCCGCACGGCGTCGACCGCACCACCCACGGACGGGCTGATGCCAATGCGAAAATCCTTTCGCACGGTGATTGTCCAACATGTTTCCAACGTTTTCAATGCATTGGTCGCACATTCGTCTCGAAAAATTAGGGGTCGGTCGGGGGGTGAAAATCTGCCGCACGCACCACCCGCACGGCGTCGACCGCACCACTCACGGACGGGCTGCTGCCAATGCCAAAATCCTTTCGCACGGTGATTGTCCAACATGTTTCCAACGTTTTCAATGCATTGGACGCTCATTCGTCTCGAAAAATGAAGCGGTCGGTCGGGGGGTGAAAATCTGCCGCACGCACCTCCCGCACGGCGTCGACCGCACCACCCACGGACGGGCTGATGCCAATGCCAAAATCCTTTCGCACGGTGATTGTCCAACATGTTTCCAACGTTTTCAATGCATTGGTCGCTCATTCGTCTCGAAAAATGAAGGGGTCGGTCGGGGGGTGAAAATCTGCCGCACGCACCTCCCGCACGGCGACGACCGCACCACCCACGGACGGGCTGATGCCAATGCCAAAATCCTTTCGCACGGTGATTGTCCAACACGTTTCCAACGTTTTCAATGCATTGGTCGCTCATTCGCCTCGAAAAATCAAGGGGTCGGTCGGGAGGTGAAAATCTGCAGCACGCACCTCCCGCACGGCGTCGACCGCACCACCCACGGACGGGCCGATGCCAATGCCAAAATCCTCTCGCACGGTGATTGTCCAACAAGTTTCCAACGTTTTCAATGCATTGGTCGCACATTCGTCTCGAAAAATCAAGGGGTCGGTCGGGGGGTGAAAATCTGCAGCACGCACCACCCGCACGGCGTCGACCGCACCACCCACGGACGGGCCGATGCCAATGCCAAAATCCTCTCGCACGGTGATTGTCCAACATTTTTCCAACGTTTTCAATGCATTGGTCGCTCATTCGCCTCGAAAAATCAAGGGGTCGGTCGGGGGGTGAAAATCTGCCGCACGCACCACCCGCACGGCGTCGACCGCACCACCCACGGACGGGCCGATGCCAATGCCAAAATCCTTTCGCACGGTGATTGTCCAACATTTTTCCAACGTTTTCAATGCATTGGTCGCTCATTCGCCTCGAAAAATGAAGGGGTCGGTCGGGGGGTGAAAATCTGCCGCACGCACCACCCGCACGGCGACGACCGCACCACCCACGGACGGGCTGATGCCAATGCCAAAATCCTTTCGCACGGTGATTGTCCAACATGTTTCCAACGTTTTCAATGCATTGGTCGCTCATTCGTCTCGAAAAATCAAGGGGTCGGTCGGGGGGTGAAAATCTGCAGCACGCACCTCCCGCACGGCGACGACCGCACCACCCACGGACGGGCTGATGCCAATGCCAAAATCCTTTCGCACGGTGATTGTCCAACACGTTTCCAACGTTTTCAATGCATTGGTCGCTCATTCGCCTCGAAAAATCAAGGGGTCGGTCGGGAGGTGAAAATCTGCAGCACGCACCTCCCGCACGGCGTCGACCGCACCACCCACGGACGGGCCGATGCCAATGCCAAAATCCTCTCGCACGGTGATTGTCCAACAAGTTTCCAACGTTTTCAATGCATTGGTCGCACATTCGTCTCGAAAAATCAAGGGGTCGGTCGGGGGGTGAAAATCTGCAGCACGCACCACCCGCACGGCGTCGACCGCACCACCCACGGACGGGCCGATGCCAATGCCAAAATCCTCTCG
>CP142462.1:65925000-65932500 GCA_038049695.1 Cinnamomum chago | reverse complement strand
ACGAACGGGGCCGACGCAGCACCCCGCACGGACGGGCTGCGCACCGAGGAGGCCGACCGGACCGACGTAGCAACGTCACAACAAGGTAGGGGAGGGTGCCGACCATTGTTTCGTACCAGCTGGGTATAAACGTCCGAGATCGAGGAAACGGACGTTCGGACCCCTTCCCGAATCCCAATGCCAAAATCCTTTCGCACGATGATCGTCCAACATGTTTCCCACGTTTTCAATGCACCGGTCAAGCATTTGTCCCGAAAAATGACGGGGTCGGTCGAGGGGTGAAAATCTACCGCACGCACCACCCGCACGGCCTCGACCGCAGCACGCACGGACGGGCTGAACGCAGCCAGCAGCACCACGCTGCAGCACGCGCGGACCAGCCAGCAGCACGACGCTCGGACGCGTGCACACCGAAGGGACAGCACCACGCACGACGTAGACCGCATTCAGCTGCACCACAGCACTGCAGCACCAGCAGCAGCACAGCAGCACTGCAGCACAGCAGCACCGCAGCAGCCAGCAGCACGCACCACGCCCGACTTGGACCGCAGCCAGCTGCACCACAGCACTGCAGCACCAGCAGCAGCACAGCAGCCAGCAGCACAGCAGCACCGCAGCACCGCAGCACGCACGGCGCAGCCAGCAGCACCGCGCTCGGTCGACTGCACACCGAAGGGACAGCACCACGCACGGCGACGACCGAACGAAAGTGCGGACGGACCGCACCCGGCAGCACCGACCGAACGAAAGGGGCCGATGCAGCACCCCGCACGGACGGGCTGCGAACCGAGGGGGCCGACCGGACCGACGTCGCAACGCCACAACAAGGTAGGGTAGGGTGCCGACCATTGTTTCGTACCAGCTGGGTATAAACGTCCGAGATCGAGGAAACGGACGTTCGGACCCCTTCCCGAACCCCAATGCCAAAATCCTTTCGCACGATGATCGTCCAACATGTTTCCCACGTTTTCAATGCACCGGTCATGCATTTGTCCCGAAAAATGACGGGGTCGGTCGAGGGGTGAAAATCTGCCGCACGCACCACCCGCACGGCCTCGACCGCAGCACGCACGGACGGGCTGACCGCAGCCAGCAGCAACACGGTGCGGCACGCGCGGACCAGCCAGCAGCACGACGCTCGGACGGCTGCACAACGAAGGGACAGCACCACGCACGGCGTCGACCGCAGCCAGCTGCACCACAGCAGCCAGCTGCACAGCGGCCAGCGGCAGCCAGCAGCACCCAGCAGCACCAAGCTGCAGCAAGCACGCACCGGCTGACCGCACGCGCGCCGTGCCAAGTGCCAAGTGCAAAGTGCTAAGTGCTAAGTGCGGTGCGGTCGGTCGGTCGCGCGCGGGTCAAGATATGGTATCTAATATAGGAGGACATGGTGCAGACGGCCGACCCTGCACGCACGTGGCCGACGCAGCAGCAGCATGCACGCACCGCCTGACCGCACGCGGCGCAGGCAGCAGAACGTCTCGCGAACGAAGGTGCGGACGGACCGCACCCGGCAGCACCGACCGAACGAACAGGGCCGACGCAGCACCCCGCACGGACGGGCTGCGCACCGAGGAGGCCGACCGGACCGACGTCGCAACGCCACAACAAGGTAGGGGAGGGTGCCGACCATTGTTTCGTACCAGCTGGGTATAAACGTCCGAGATCGAGGAAACGGACGTTCGGACCCCTTCCCGAATCCCAATGCCAAAATCCTTTCGCACGATGATCGTCCAACATGTTTCCCACGTTTTCAATGAACCGGTCACGCATTTGTCCCGAAAAATGACGGGGTCGGTCGAGGGGTGAAAATCTGCCGCACGCACCACCCGCACGGCCTCGACCGCAGCACGCACGGACGGGCTGACCGCAGCCAGCAGCACCACGCTGCAGCACGCGCGGACCAGCCAGCAGCACGACGCTCGGACGGCTGCACACCGAAGGGACAGCACCACGCACGACGTAGACCGCAGCCAGCTGCACCACAGCACTGCAGCACCAGCTGCAACACCGCAGCCAGCAGCACTGCAGCACAGCAGCACCGCAGCACAGCAGCACAGCAGCACAGCAGCAGCCAGCAGCACGCACGACGCAGCCAGCAGCACCGCGCTCGGTCGACTGCACACCGAAGGGACAGAACCACGCACGGCGACGGCCGAATGAAAGTGCGGACGGACCGCACCCGGCAGCACCGACCGACCGAACGGGGCCGACGCAGCACCCCGCACGGACGGGCTGCGCACCGAGGGGGCCGACGGGACCGACTTCGCAACACCACAACAAGGTAGGGGAGGGTGCCGACCATTGTTTCGTACCAGCTGGGTATAAACGTCCGAGATCGAGGAAACGGACGTTCGGACCCCTTCCCGAATCCCAATGCCAAAATCCTTTCGCACGATGATCGTCCAACATGTTTCCCACGTTTTCAATGCATCGGTCATGCATTTGTCCCGAAAAATGACGGGGTCGATCGAGGGGTGAAAATCTGCCGCACGCACCACCCGCACGGCCTCGACCGCAGCACGCACGGACGGGCTGACCGCAGCCAGCAGCAACACGGTGCGGCACGCGCGGACCAGCCAGCAGCACGACGCTCGGACGGCTGCACAACGAAGGGACAGCACCACGCACGGCGTCGACCGCAGCCAGCTGCACCACAGCAGCCAGCTGCACAGCGGCCAGCGGCAGCCAGCAGCACCCAGCAGCACCAAGCTGCGGCAAGCACGCACCGGCTGACCGCACGCGCGCCGTGCCAAGTGCCAAGTGCAAAGTGCAAAGTGCAAAGTGCTAAGTGCTAAGTGCGGTGCGGTCGGTCGGTCGCGCGCGGGTCAAGATATGGTATCTAATATAGGAGGACATGGTGCAGACGGCCGACCCTGCACGCACGTGGCCGACGCAGCAGCAGCACGCACGCACTACCTGACCGCACGCGGCGCAGGCAGCAGCACGTCTCGCGAACGAAGGTGCGGACGGACCGCACACGGCAGCACCGACCGAACGAACGGGGCCGACGCAGCACCCCGCACGGACGGGCTGCGCACCGAGGAGGCCGACCGGACCGACGTAGCAACGTCACAACAAGGTAGGGGAGGGTGCCGACCATTGTTTCGTACCAGCTGGGTAGAAACGTCCGAGATCGAGGAAACGGACGTTCGGACCCCTTCCCGAATCCCAATGCCAAAATCCTTTCGCACGATGATCGTCCAACATGTTTCCCACGTTTTCAATGCACCGGTCATGCATTTGTCCCGAAAAATGACGGGGTCGGTCGAGGGGTGAAAATCTGCCGCACGCACCACCCGCACGGCCTCGACCGCAGCACGCACGGACGGGCTGACCGCAGCCAGCAGCACCACGCTGCAGCACGCGCGGACCAGCCAGCAGCACGACGCTCGGACGGGTGCACACCGAAGGGACAGCACCACGCACGACGTAGACCGCATTCAGCTGCACCACAGCACTGCAGCACCAGCAGCAGCACAGCAGCCAGCAGCACTGCAGCACAGCAGCACTGCAGCACCGCAGCACAGCAGCACCGCAGCACAGCAGCAGCCAGCAGCACGCACCACGCCCGACTTGGACCGCAGCCAGCTGCACCACAGCACTGCAGCACCAGCAGCAGCACAGCAGCCAGCAGCACAGCAGCACCGCAGCACGCACGGCGCAGCCAGCAGCACCGCGCTCGGTCGACTGCACACCGAAGGGACAGCACCACGCACGGCGACGACCGAACGAAAGTGCGGACGGACCGCACCCGGCAGCACCGACCGAACGAAAGGGGCCGATGCAGCACCCCGCACGGACGGGCTGCGAACCGAGGGGGCCGACCGGACCGACGTCGCAACGCCACAACAAGGTAGGGGAGGGTGCCGACCATTGTTTCGTACCAGCTGGGTATAAACGTCCGAGATCGAGGAAACGGACGTTCGGACCCCTTCCCGAACCCCAATGCCAAAATCCTTTCGCACGATGATCGTCCAACATGTTTCCCACGTTTTCAACGCACCGGTCATGCATTTGTCCCGAAAAATGACGGGGTCGGTCGAGGGGTGAAAATCTGCCGCACGCCCCACCCGCACGGCCTCGACCGCAGCACGCACGGACGGGCTGACCGCAGCCAGCAGCAACACGCTGCAGCAAGCGCGGACCAGCCAGCAGCACGACGCTCGGACGGCTGCACACCGAAGGGACAGCACCACGCACGACGTAGACCGCAGCCAGCTGCACCACAGCACTGCAGCACCAGCAGCAGCCAGCAGCACAGCAGCAGCCAGCAGCACTGCAGCACCGCAGCACTGCAGCACCGCAGCACCGCAGCACAGCAGCAGCCAGCAGCACGCACCGCGCACGACTTGGACCGCAGCCAGCTGCACCACAGCACTGCAGCACCAGCAGCAGCACAGCAGCAGCCAGCAGCACTGCAGCACAGCAGCACCGCAGCACCGCAGCACGCACGGCGCAGCCAGCAGCACCGCGCTCGGTCGACTGCACACCGAAGGGACAGCACCACGCACGGCGACGACCGAACGAAAGTGCGGACGGACCGCACCCGGCAGCACCGACCGACCGAAAGGGGCCGACGCAGCACCACGCACGGACGGGCTGCGCACCGAGGGGGCCGACCGGACCGACCTCGCAACGCCACAACAAGGTAGGGGAGGGTGCCGACCATTGTTTCGCACCAGCTGGGTATAAACGTCCGAGATCGAGGAAACGGACGTTCGGAACCCTTAACGAATCCCAATGCCAAAATCCTTTTGCACGATGAATGTCCAACATGTTTCCCACGTTTTCAATGCCTTGGGCCTGCATTTGCCTCAAAAAATCAAGGGGTCGGTCGCGGGGTGAAGAGCTGCCGCACGCACCGCCCGCACGACCTCACCCGCAGCACGCACGGACGGGCTTACCGCAGCCAGCAGCACCACGCTGCAGCACGCGCGGACCAGCCAGCAGCACCACACACGGACGGCTGCACACCGTAGGGACAGCACCACGCACATCGTCGACCGCTGCCAGCTGCAACACAGCAGCCAGCAGCACCGCAGCACAGCAGCCATCAGCACCGCAGCACCACAGCCCTGCAGCCCAGCAGCCAGCAGCACCACGCACATCGTCGACCGCAGCCAGCTGCACCACAACAGCCAGCAGCACTGCAACACAGCAGCCAGCAGCACCGCAGCACAGCAGCAATCAGCACCGCAGCCCAGCAACCAGCAGCACCGGAGCAACCAGCAGCAAATCAGCCCGCAGCCAGCACGGACGGTCCAGCCAGCAGCACCACGCTCGGACGGCTGCACACCGAAGGGACAGCACCACGCACGCACCGGCTGACCGCACGCGCGCCGTGCCAAGTGCCAAGTGCCAAGAGCCAAGTGCGGTGCGGTCGGTCGCGCGCGCGTCATGATATATTGTGTAATATAGGTGGACATGGTGCAGACGGCCGACACTGCACGCACGTGGCCGACGCACCAGCAGCACGCACGCACCGCCTGACCGCACGCGGCGCAGGCAGCGGCACGTCGCGCGAACGAAAGTGCGGACGGACGGAAACCGGCAGCACCGACCGACCGAAAGGGGCCGACGCAGCACCACGCACGGACGGGCTGCGCACCGAGGGGGCCGACCGGACCGACGTCGCAACGCCACAACAAGGTAGGGGAGGGTGCCGACCATTGTTTCGCACCAGCTGGGTATAAACGTCCGAGATCGAGGAAACGGACGTTTGGACCCCTTAACGAATCCCAATGCCAAAATCCTTTCCCACGATGATTGTCCAACATGTTTCCCACGTTTTCAATGCTTTGGGCCTGCATTTGCCTCAAAAAATCAAGGGGTCGGTCGAGGGGTGAAAATATGCCGCACGCACCGCCCGCACGACCTCGCCCGCAGCACGCACGGACGGGCTGACTGCAGCCAGCAGCACCACGCTGCAGCACGCGCGGACCAGCCGGCAGCACCTCAGCACAGCAGCCAGCAGCACTGCAGCACCGCAGCACAGCAGCCAGCAGCACCTCAGCACAGCAGCCAGCAGCACCGCAGCAACCTGCAGCACAGCAGCCAGCAGCACCGCAGCACAGCAGCACCTCAGCACAGCAGCCAGCAGCACCGCAGCCAGAAGCACAACTGCCTGCAGCACCGCAGCACAGCAGGCAGCAGCACCGCAGCCAGCAGCACAGCTACCTGCAGCACCGCAGCCAGCTGCACCAAGCTGCAGGCAGCAGCATCGCGCTCGGTCGACTGCACACCGAAGGGACAGCACCACGCACGGCGACGACCGAACGAAAGTGCGGACGGGCCGCACCCGGCAGCACCGACTGACTGAACGGGGCCGACGGAGCACCCCGAACGGATGGGCTGAGCAACGAGGGGGCCGACGGGACCGACATCGCAACGCCACAACAAGGTAGGGGCTGGTGCCGACCATTGTTTCGCACCAGCTGTGTATAAACGTCCGAGATCGAGGAAACGGACGTTCGGACCCCTTCCCGGATGCCAATGCCAAAATCCTTTCGCACGGTGATTGTCAAACATGGTTCCCACGTTTTCAATGCATTGGTCAATCATTCGCCTCGAAAAATGAAGGGGTCGGTCGGGGGGTGAAAATCTGCCGCACGCACCACCCGCACGGCGTCGACCGCACCACCCACGGACGGGCTGCTGCCAATGCCAAAATCCTTTCGCACGGTGATTGTCCAACATGTTTCCAACGTTTTCAATGCATTGGTCGCTCATTCGCCTCGAAAAATGAAGGGGTCGGTCGGGGGGTGAAAATCTGCCGCACGCACCTCCCGCACGGCGACGACCGCACCACCCACGGACGGGCTGATGCCAATACCAAAATCCTTTCGCACGGTGATTGTCCAACACGTTTCCAACGTTTTCAATGCATTGGTCGCTCATTCGCCTCGAAAAATGAAGGGGTCGGTCGGGGGGTGAAAATCTGCCGCACGCACCTCCCGCACGGCGTCGACCGCACCACCCACGGACGGGCTGATGCCAATGCCAAAATCCTTTCGCACGGTGATTGTCCAACATGTTTCCAACGTTTTCAATGCATTGGTCGCTCATTCGTCTCGAAAAATCAAGGGGTCGGTCGGGGGGTGAAAATCTGCCGCACGCACCACCCGCACGGCGTCGACCGCACCACCCACGGACGGGCTGCTGCCAATGCCAAAATCCTTTCGCACGGTGATTGTCCAACATGTTTCCAACGTTTTCAATGCATTGGACGCTCATTCGTCTCGAAAAATGAAGCGGTCGGTCGGGGGGTGAAAATCTGCCGCACGCACCTCCCGCACGGCGTCGACCGCACCACCCACGAACGGGCTGATGCCAATGCCAAAATCCTTTCGCACGGTGATTGTCCAACATGTTTCCAACGTTTTCAATGCATTGGTCGCTCATTCGTCTCGAAAAATGAAGGGGTCGGTCGGGGGGTGAAAATCTGCCGCACGCACCTCCGGCACGGCGACGACCGCACCACCCACGGACGGGCTGATG
>CP142462.1:65872500-65905000 GCA_038049695.1 Cinnamomum chago | reverse complement strand
CAGCAGCACCAGCAGCAGCACAGCGGCCAGCAGCACTGCAGCACCGCAGCAGCCAGCAGCACTGCAGCACAGCATCACCGCAGCACAGCAGCCGCCAGCAGCACTGCAGCACAGCAGCAGCCAGCAGCACTGCAGCACCGCAGCACAGCAGCACCGCAGCACAGCAGCCAGCAGCACAGCAGCACCGTAGCACAGCAGCAGCCAGCAGCACCGTAGCACAGCAGCAGCCAGCAGCACGCACGGCGCAGCCAGCAGCACCGCGCTCGGTCGACTGCACACCGAAGGGACAGCACCACGCACGGCGACGACCGAACGAAAGTGCGGACGGACCGCACCCGGCAGCACCGACCGACCGAACGGGGCTGATGCAGCACCCCGCACGGACGGGCTGCGCACCGAGGGGGCCGACGGGACCGACTTCGCAACGCCACAACAAGGTAGGGGAGGGTGCCGACCATTGTTTCGCACCAGCTGGGTATAAACGTCCGAGATCGAGGAAACGGACATTCGGACCCCTTCCCGAATCCCAATGCCAAAATCCTTTCGCACGATGATCGTCCAACATGTTTCCCACGTTTTCAATGCACCGGTCATGCATTTGTCCCGAAAAATGACGGGGTCGGTCGAGGGGTGAAAATCTGCCGCACGCACCACCCGCACGGCCTCGACCGCAGCACGCACAGACGGGCTGACCGCAGCCAGCAGCAACACGCTGCAGCACGACGCTCGGACGGCTGCACAACGAAGGGACAGCACCACGCACGGCGTCGACCGCAGCCAGCTGCACAGCGGCCAGCGGCAGCCAGCAGCACCAAGCTGCAGCAAGCACGCACCGGCTGACCGCACGCGCGCCGTGCCAAGTGCCAAGTGCCAAGTGCAAAGTGCTAAGTGCTTAGTGCTAAGTGCTAAGTGCTAAGTGCGGTGCGGTCGCGCGCGGGTCAAAATATGATATCTAATTTAGGAGGACATGGTGCAGACGGCCGACCCTGCACGCACGTGGCCGACGCAGCAGCAGCACGCACGCACTGCCTGACCGCACGCGGCGCAGGCAGCAGCACGTCTCGCGAACGAAGGTGCGGACGGACCGCACCCGGCAGCACCGACCGAACGAACGGGGCCGACGCAGCACCCCGCACGGACGGGCTTCGCACCATGGAGCCCGACCGGACCGACGTCGCAACGCCACAACAAGGTAGGGGAGGGTGCCGACCATTGTTTCGTACCAGCTGGGTATAAACGTCCGAGATCGAGGAAACGGACGTTCGGACCCGTTCCCGAATCCCAATGCCAAAATCATTTCGCACGATGATCGTCCAACATGTTTCCCACGTTTTCAATGCACCGGTCATGCATTTGTCCCGAAAAATGACGGGGTCGGTCGAGGGGTGAAAATCTGCCGCACGCAGCACCCGCACGGCCTCGACCGCAGCACGCACGGACGGGCTGACCGCAGCCAGCAGCACCACGCTGCAGCACGCGCGGACCAGCCAGCAGCACGACGCTCGGACGGCTGCACACCGAAGGGACAGCACCACGCACGACGTAGACCGCAGCCAGCTGCACCACAGCACTGCAGCACCAGCAGCACAGCAGCAGCCAGCAGCCAGCAGCACTGCAGCACCGCAGCACAGCAGCAGCCAGCAGCACTGCAGCACAGCAGCAGCCAGCAGCACAGCAGCAGCCAGCAGCACCGCGCTCGGTCGACTTTACACCGAAGGGACACCACCACGCACGGCGACGACCGAACGAAAGTGAGGACGGACCGCACCCGGCAGCACCGACCGACCGAACGGGGCCGACGCAGCACCCCGCAAGGACGGGCTGCGCACCGAGGGGGCCGACGGGACCGACTTCGCAACGCCACAACAAGGTAGGGGAGGGTGCCGACCATTGTTTCGTACCAGCTGGGTATAAACGTCCGAGATCGAGGAAACGGACGTTCGGACCCCTTCCCGAATCCCAATGCCAAAATCCTTTCGCACGATGATCGTCCAACATGTTTCCCACGTTTTCAATGCACCGGTCATGCATTTGTCCCGAAAAATGACGGGGTCGGTCGAGGGGTGAAAATCTGCCGCACGCACCACCCGCACGGCCTCGACCGCAGCACGCACGGACGGGCTGACCGCAGCCAGCAGCACCACGGACGGGCTGACCGCAGCACGACGCTCGGACGGCTGCACACTGAAGGGATAGCACCACGCACGACGTAGACCGCAGCCAGCTGCACCACAGCACTGCAGCACCAGCAGCACAGCAGCAGCCCGCAGTCAGCAGCACCGCCGCACAGCAGCACCGCAGCACAGCAACACCGCTGCGAGGGGGCCGACGGGACCGACTTCGCAACGCCACAACAAGGTAGGGAAGGGTGCCGACCATTGTTTCGCACCAGCTGGGTATAAACGTCCGAGATCGAGGAAACGGACATTCGGACCCCTTCCCGAATCCCAATGCCAAAATCCTTTCGCACGATGATCGTCCAACATGTTTCCCACGTTTTCAATGCACTTGTCATGCATTATTCCCGAAAAATGACGGGGTCGGTCGAGGGGTGAAAATCTGCCGCACGCACCACCCGCACGGCCTCGACCGCAGCACGCACGGACGGGCTGACCGCAGCCAGCAGCAACACGCTGCGGCACGCGCGGACCAGCCAGCAGCACGACGCTCGGACGGCTGCACAACGAAGGGACAGCACCACGCACGGCGTCGACAGCAGCCAGCTGCACCACAGCAGCCAGCAGCACAGCAGCCCGCTGCACAGCGGCCAGCGGCAGCCAGCACGCACCGGCTGACCGCACGCGCGCCGTGCCAAGTGCCAAGTGCAAAGTGCTAAGTGCTAAGTGCGGTACGGTCGGTCGGTCGCGCGCGGGTCAAGATATGGTATCTAATATAGGAGGACATGGTGCAGACGGCCGACCCTGCACGCACGTGGCGGACGCAGCAGCAGCACGCACGCACTGCCTGACCGCACGCGGCGCAGGCAGCAGCACGTCTCGCGATCGAAGGTGCGGACGGACCGCACCCGGCAGCACCGACCGAACGAACGGGGCCGACGCAGCACCCCGCACGGACGGGCTGCGCACCGAGGAGGCCGACTGGACCGACGTCGCAACGCCACAACAAGGTAGGGGAGGGTGCCGACCATTGTTTCGTACCAGCTGGGTATAAACGTCCGAGATCGAGGAAACGGACGTTCGGACCCCTTCCCGAATCCCAATGCCAAAATCCTTTCGCACGATGATTGTCCAACATGTTTCCCACGTTTTCAATGCACCGGTCATGCATTTGTCCCGAAAAATGACGGGGTCGGTCGAGGGGTGAAAATCTGCCGCACGCACCACCCGCACGGCCTCGACCGCAGCACGCACGGACGGGCTGACCGCAGCCAGCAGCACCACGCTGCAGCACGCGCGGACCAGCCAGCAGCACGACGCTCGGACGGCTGCACACCGAAGGGACAGCACCACGCACGACGTAGACCGCAGCCAGCTGCACCACAGCACTGCAGCACCAGCAGCAGCAGAGCAGCCCGCAGCACAGTAGCACCGCCGCCCGCAGCACAGCAGCACTGCAGCCAACAGCACAGCAGCCAGCAGCACCGCAGCGCAGCCGCTTGCAGCACCACAGCAGCCCGCAGCACCAAGCTGCAGCACGCACGGCGCAGCCCGCAGCACCGCGCTCGGTCGACAGCACACCGAAGGGACAGCACGCAGCAGCCAGCAGCCAGCAGCCAGCAGCACTGCAGCACAGCAGCAGCCAGCACCACGCACGGCCACGACCGAACGAAAGTGCGGACGGGCCGCACCCGGCAGCACCGACCGACCGAACGGGGCCGACGCAGCACCCCGCACGGACGGGCTGCGCACCGAGGGGGCCGACATCGGAACGCCACAACAAGGTAGGGGAGGGTGCCGACCATTGTTTCGCACCAGCTGGGTATAAACGTCCGAGATCGAGGAAACGGACGTTCGGACCCCTTCCCGGATGCCAATGCCAAAATCCTTTCGCACGATGATCGTCCAACATGTTTCCCACGTTTTCAATGCACTGGTCATGCATCAGTCCCGAAAAATGGCGGGGTCGGTCGAGGGGTGAAAATCTGCCGCACGCACCACCCGCACGGCCTCGACCGCAGCACGCACGGACGGGCTGACCGCAGCCCGCAGCACCAGGCTGCAGCACGCACGGCGCAGCCCGCAGCACAGCGCTCGGTCGACTCCACACCGAAGGGACAGCACCACGCACGGCGACGACCGAACGAAAGTGCGGACGGACCGCACCCGGTAGCACCGACCGACTGAACGGGGCCAACGCTGCACCCCGCATGGTCGGGCTGCGCACCGAGTGGGCCGACGGGACCGACATCGCAACGCCACAACAAGGTAGGGGCTGGTGCCGACCATTGTTTCGCACCAGCTGGGTATAAACGTCCGAGATCGAGGAAACGGACGTTCGGACCCCTTCCCGGATGCCAATGCCAAAATCCTTTCGCACGATGATCGTCCAACATGTTTCCCACGTTTTCAATGCATTGGTCGCTCATTCGTCCCGAAAAATGAAGGGGTCGGTCGAGGGGTGAAAATCTGCCGCACGCACCACCCGCCCGACGTCGACCGTACCACCCCCGGACGGGCTGATGCCAACTCCAAAATCCTTTCGCACGGTGATCATCCAACATGTTTCCCACGTTTTCACTGCATTGGTCATGCGTTACTCTCGAAAAATCAAGGGGTCGGTCGAGGGGTGAAAATCTGCCGCACGCACCACCCGCACGACGTCGACCGCTGCACCCACGGACGGTCTGATGCCGATGCCAAAATCCTTTCTCACGGTGATTGTCCAACATGTTTCCAATGTTTTCAATACATTGGTCCCTCGTTCGTCTCGAAAAATCAAGGGGTCGGTCGAGGGGTAAAAATCTACCGCACGCACCACCCGCACGACTTCGACCGAACCACCCCCGGACGGGCTGATGCCAATGCCAAAATCCTTTCTCACGGTGATTGTCCAACATTTTTCCAACGTTTTCAATGCATTGGTCGCTCATTCGCCTCGAAAAATGAAGGGGTCGGTCGGGGGTCGAAAATCTGCCGCACGCACCTCCCGCACGGCGACGACCGCACCACCCACGGACGGGCTGATGCCAATGCCAAAATCCTTTCGCACGGTGATTGTCCAACATTTTTCCAACGTTTTCATTGCATTGGTCGCTCATTCGCCTCGAATAATGAAGGGGTCGGTCGAGGGGTGAAAATCTGCCGCACGCTCCACCCGCACGGCTTCGACCGCTGCACGCACGGACCAACCAGCAGCACGACGCTCGGACGATTGCTCACCGAAGGTACAACACGTGCCCGGCAGCACGTTTTCAATGCATTGGTCACTCATTCGTCCGCCACATCGTGCCCGACGGCCCAGCGCCACAACGTGGTAGGGGCTGCTGCCGACCATTATTTCCCACCTCCTTGGTATAAACGTCCGAGATTGAGGAAACGGAGCGCGCGGCCCACAAGCGACGAGCCATCCCCTCGTCGTGGGGAGGCCTCGGGATATGTTACTGCCGCTTTCGAAAAAGACTCAGCCTCATAGGAATGGCGGTGGGCGTCGAGAGTGTGTTATGGGGGGGGGACGAATCTGTGCGACATGGGGCTGAATCTCAGTGGATCGTGGCAGCAAGGCCACTCTGCCACTTACAATACCCCGTCGCGTATTTAAGTCGTCTGCAAAGGATTCTGCCCGCCGTCCGGTCGAACTTAATCTTCAAGGCGGCCCGGCGCGGCTCGTCCGCCGCGGGGGCTTCACCAACGGCACGGGCCCATGGGGGCCAAAGAGGCCCCTACTGAGGGTCGGCAAGCGGGCGGCGGGCGCGAGCGCCACGTGTTTAGCTTGGATTCTGACTTAGAGGCGTTCAGTCATAATCCGACGCACGGTAGCTTCGCGCCACTGGCTTTTCAACCAAGCGCGATGACGAATTGTGCGAATCGACGGTTCCTCTCGTACTAGGTTGAATTACTATCGTGGCACGATCATCAGTAGGGTAAAACTAACCTGTCTCACGACGGTCTAAACCCAGCTCACGTTCCCTATTGGTGGGTGAACAATCCAACACTTGGTGAATTCTGCTTCACAATGATAGGAAGAGCCGACATCGAAGGATCAAAAAGCAACGTTCGCAGCACAGCCAGCAACACTGCAGCACAGCAGCAGCCAGCAGCACCGCGCTCGGTCGACTTTACACCGAAGGGACAGCACCACGCACGGCGACGACCGAACGAAAGTGCGGACGGACCGCACCCGGCAGCACCGACCGACCGAACGGGGCCGACGCAGCACCCCGCACGGACGGGCTGCGCACCGAGGGGGCCGACGAGACCGACTTCGCAACGCCACAACAAGGTAGGGGAGGGTGCCAACCATTGTTTCGTACCAGCTGGGTATAAACGTCCGAGATCGAGGAAACGGACGTTCGAACCCCTTCCCGAATCCCAATGCCAAAATCCTTTCGCACGATGATCGTCCAACATGTTTCCCACGTTTTCAATGCACCGGTCATGCATTTGTCCCGAAAAATGACGGGGTCGGTCGAGGGGTGAAAATCTGCCGCACGCACCACCCGCACGGCCTCGACCGAAGCACGCACGGACGGGCTGACCGCAGCCAGCAGCACCACGCTGCAGCATGCGCGGACCAGCCAGCAGCACGACGCTCGGACGGCTGCACACCGAAGGGACAGCACCACGCACGACGTAGACCGCAGCCAGCTGCACCACAACACTGCAGCACCAGCAGCACAGCAGCAGCCAGCAGCCAGCAGCACCGCAGCACAGCAGCAGCCAGCAGCCAGCAGCACTGCAGCCCAGCAGCAGCCAGCAGCACCGCGCTCGGTCGACTTTACACCGAAGGGACAGCACCACGCACGGCGACGACCGAACAAAAGTGCGGACGGACGGCAACCGGCAGCACCGACCGACCAAAAGGGGCCGACGCAGCACCACGCACGGACGGGCTGCGCACCGAGGGGGCCGACCGGACCGACGTCGCAACGCCACAACAAGGTAGGGGAGGGTGCCGACCATTGTTTCGTACCAGCTGGGTATAAACGTCCGAGATCGAGGAAACGGACGTTCGGACCCCTTAACGAATCCCAATGACAAAATCCTTTCGCACGATGATTGTCCAACATGTTTCCCACGTTTTCAATGCTTTGGTCCCGCATTTGCCTCAAAAAATCAAGGGGTCGGTCGAGGGGTGAAAATATACCGCACGCACCGCCCGCACGACCTCGCCCGCAGCACGCACGGACGGGCTGACCGCAGCGAGCCGCACCACGCTGCAGCACGCGCGGACCAGCCAGCAGCACCTCAGCAGAGCAGCACAGCAGCACCGCAGCAACCAGCAGCACAGCAGCCAGAAGCACCGCAGCACAGCAGCCAGCAGCACAGCAGCAGCCAGCAGCACTGCACCACCGCAGCCAGCAGCACCGCAGCCATCAGCACCGCAGCACAGCAACCAGCAGCACCGCAGCAACCAGCACCACAGCAGCAACCAGAAGCACAGCAGCCAGCACGGACGGCTGCACACCGAAGGGACAGCACCACGCACGCACCGGCTGACCGCACGCGCGCCGTGCCAAGTGCCAAGTGCCAAGTGCAAAGTGCTAAGTGCTAAGTGCGGTGCGGTCGCGCGCGCGTCATGATATATTGTCTAATATAGGTGGACATGGTGCAGACGGCCGACAGCGCACGCACGTGGCTGACGCACCAGCAGCACGCACGCAGCGCCTGACCGCACGCGGCGCAGGGAGCGGCACGTCGCGCGAACGAAAGTGCGGACGGACGGCAACCGGCAGCACCGACCGACCGAAAGGGGCCGACGCAGCACCACGCACGGACGGGCTGCGCACCGAGGGGGCCGACCGGACCGACGTCGCAACGCCACAACAAGGTAGGGGAGGGTGCCGACCATTGTTTCGTACCAGCTGGGTATAAACGTCCGAGATCGAGGAAACGGACGTTCGGAGCCCTTAACGAATCCCAATGCCAAAATCCTTTCGCACGATGATTGTCCAACATGTTTCCCACGTTTTCAATGCTTTGGTCCCGCATTTGCCTCAAAAAATCAAGGGGTCGGTCGAGGGGTGAAAATATACCGCACGCACGACCTCGCCCGCAGCACGCACGGACGGGCTGACCGCAGCGAGCAGCACCACGCTGCAGCACGCGCGGACCAGCCAGCAGCACCTCAGCACAGCAGCACAGCAGCACGGCAGCCAGCAGCAGCGCAGCAACCAGCAGCACAGCAGCCAGCAGCACCGCAGCAACCAGCAGCACCGCAGCAGCCAGCAGCAATGCACCACCGCAGCCAGCAGCACGGCAGCACAGCAGCCATCAGCACCGCAGCACAGCAGCCCAAAAACCAGCAGCACCGCAGCAACCAGCACCACAGCAGCAACCAGAAGCACAGCAGCCAGCACGGACGGCTGCACACCGAAGGGACAGCACCACGCACGCACCGGCTGACCGCACGCGCGCCGTGCCAAGTGCAAAGTGCTAAGTGCTAAGTGCGGTGCGGTCGCGCGCGCGTCATGATATATTGTCTAATATAGGTGGACATGGTGCAGACGGCCGACAGCGCACGCACGTGGCTGACGCACCAGCAGCACGCACGCACCGCCTGACCGCACGCGGCGCAGGCAGCGGCACGTCGCGCGAACGAAAGTGCGGACGGACGGCAACCGGCAGCACCGACCGACCGAAAGGGGCCGACGCAGCACCACGCACGGACGGGCTGCGCACCGAGGGGGCCGACCGGACCGACGTCGCAACGCCACAACAAGGTAGGGGAGGGTGCCGACCATTGTTTCGTACCAGCTGGGTATAAACGTCCGAGATCGAGGAAACGGACGTTCGGACCCCTTCCCGAATCCCAATGCCAAAATCCTTTCGCACGATGATTGTCCAACATGTTTCCCACGTTTTCAATGCACCGGTCATGCATTTGTCCCGAAAAATGACGGGGTCGGTCGAGGGGTGAAAATCTGCCGCACGCACCACCCGCACGGCCTCGACCGCAGCACGCACGGACGGGCTGACCGCAGCCAGCAGCACCACGCTGCAGCACGCGCGGACCAGCCAGCAGCACGACGCTCGGACGGCTGCACACCGAAGGGACAGCACCACGCACGATGTAGACCGCAGCCAGCTGCACCACAGCACTGCAGCACCAGCAGCAGCCAGCAGCACAGCAGCAGCCAGCAGCCAGCAGCACTGCAGCACAGCAGCAGCCAGCACCACCGCAGCACAGCAGCACCGCAGCACTGCAGCACTGCAGCACAGCAGCAGCCAGCAGCACGCACAGCAGCAGCCAGCAGCACGTACGGCGCAGCCAGCAGCACGCACGGCGCAGCCAGCAACACCGCGCTCGTTCGACTGCACACCGAAGGGACAACACCACGCACGGCGACGACCGAACGAAAGTGCGGACGGACCGCACCCGGCAGCACCGACCGACCGAACGGGGCCGACGCAGCACCCCGCACGGACGGGCTGCGCACCGAGAGGGCCGACGGGACCGACTTCGCCACGCCACAACAAGGTAGGGGAGGGTGCCGACCATTGTTTCGCACCAGCTGGGTATAAACGTCCGAGATCGAGGAAACGGACATTCGGACCCCTTCCCGAATCCCAATGCGAAAATCCTTTCGCACGATGATCGTCCAACATGTTTCCCACGTTTTCAATGCACTTGTCATGCATTTGTCCGGAAAAATGACGGGGTCGGTCGAGGGGTGAAAATCTGCCGCACGCACCACCCGCACGGCCTCGACCGCAGCACGCACGGACGGGCTGACCGCAGCCAGCAGCACCACGTAGCAGCACGCGCGGACCAGCCAGCAGCACGACCCTCGGACGGCTGCACACCGAAGGACAGCACCACGCACGGCGTCGACCGCAGCCAGATGCAGCACAGCAGCACCGCAGCGCACAGCCGCACAGCAGCGCACAGCAGCCAGCGGCACAGCAGCACCGTAGCCAGCAGCCCAGCAGCACCGCAGCAGCAGCCAGCAGCACCGCAGCACAGCAGCCAGCAGCACCACAGCAGCCGGCAGCACCGCAGCAGCAGAGCAGCCCGCAGCACAGCAGCACTGCATCCAACAGCACAGCAGCCTGCAGCACCGCAGCGCAGCCTCCCGCAGCACCACAGCAGCCCGCAGCACCAAGCTGCAGCACGCACGGCGCAGCCCGCAGCACCGCGCTCGGTCGACAGCACACCGAAGGGACAGCACGCAGCAGCCAGCAGCACTGCAGCACAGCAGCACAGCAGCAGCCAGCACCACGCACGGCCACGACCGAACGAAAGTGCGGACGGGCCGCACCTGGCAGCACCGACCGACCGAACGGGGCCGACGCAGCACCCCGCACGGACGGGCTGCGCTCCGAGGGGGCCGACATCGCAACGCCACAACAAGGTAGGGGAGGGTGCCGACCATTGTTTCGCACCAGCTGGGTATAAACGTCCGAGATCGAGGAAACGGACGTTCGGACCCCTTCCCGGATTCCAATGCCAAAATCCTTTCGCACGATGATCGTCCAACATGTTTCCCACGTTATCAATGCACTGGTCATGCATCAGTCCCGAAAAATGGCGGGGTCGGTCGAGGGGTGAAAATCTGCCGCACGCACCACCCGCACGGCCTCGACCGCAGCACGCACGGACGGGCTGACCGCAGCCAGCAGCACCACGCTGCAGCACGCGCGGACCAGCCAGCAGCACGACGCTCGGACGGCTGCACACCGAAGGGACAGCACCACGCACGACGTAGACCGCAGCCTGCTGCACCACAGCACTGCAGCACCAGCAGCAGCCAGCAGCCAGCAGCACAGCAGCACCGCAGCAGCCAGCAGCACAGCAGCACCGCAGCAGCCAGCAGCACTGCAGCACAGCAGCAGCCAGCACCACCGCAGCACAGCAGCACAGCAGCAGCCAGCAGCACCGCAGCACAGCAGCAGCCAGCAGCACGCACGGCGCAGCCAGCAGCACCGTGCTCGGTCGACTGCACACCGAAGGGACGGCACCACGCACGGCGACGACCGAACGAAAGTGCGGACGGACCGCCCCCGGCAGCACCGACCGACCAAACGGGGCCGACGCAGCACCCCGCACGGACGGGCTGCGCACCGAGGGGGCCGACGGGACCGACTTCGCAACGCCACAACAAGGTAGGGGAGGGTGCCGACCATTGTTTCGCACCAGCTGGGTATAAACGTCCGAGATCGAGGAAACGGACATTCGGACCCCTTCCCGAATCCCAATGCCAAATTCCTTTCGCACGATGATCGTCCAACATGTTTCCCACGTTTTCAATGCACTTGTCATGCTTGTGTCCCGAAAAATGACGGGGTCGGTCGAGGGGTGAAAATCTGCCGCACGCACCACCCGCACGGCCTCGACCGCAGCACACACGGACGGGCTGACCGCTGCCAGCAGCACCATGCTGCAGCACGTGCGGACCAGCCAGCAGCACGACGCTCGGACGGCTGCACACCGAAGGGACAGCACCACGCACGGCGTCGACCGCAGCCAGCTGCACCACAGCAGCCAGCAGCACAGCACCCAGCAGCACCCAGCAGCCCGCAGCACAGCAGCACCGCAGCGCACAGCAGCCAGCAGCACCGCAGCAGCCAGCAGCACTGCAGCGCCGCAGCACAGCAGCCAGCAGCACCGCAGCAGCGGCCAGCAACACCGCAGCACAGCAGCCAGCAGCACCACAGCAGCCCGCAGCACCAGGCTGCAGCACCGCGCTCGGTCGACTGCACACCGAAGGGACAGCACCACGCACGGCGACGACCGAACGAAAGTGCGGACGGACCGCAGCCGGCAGCACCGACCGACCGAACGGGGCCAACGCTGCACCCCGCACGGTCGGGCTGCGCACCGAGTGGGACGACGGGACCGACATCGCAACGCCACAACAAGGTAGGGGCTGGTGCCGACCAATGTTTCATACCAGCTGGGTATAAACGTCCGAGATCGAGGAAACGGACGTTCGGACCCCTTCCCGGATGCCAATGCCAAAATCCTTTCGCACGATGATCGTCCAACATGTTTCCCACGTTTTCAATGCACTGATCATGCATTAGTCCCGAAAAATGGCGGGGTCGGTCGAGGGCTGAAAATCTGCCGCACGCACCACCCGCACGGCCTCGACCGCAGCACGCACGGACGGGCTGACCGCAGCCAGCAGCACGACGCTGCAGCACGCGCGGACCAGCCAGCAGCGCGACGCTCGGACGGCTGCACACCGAAGGGACAGCACCATGCACGGCGTCGACCGCAGCCCGCTGCACCACAGCTGCCAACAGCACAGCAGCACAGCAGCACCGCAGCACAGCAGCAGCCAGCAGCACAGCAGCACCGCAGCACCGCAGCCAGCAGCCCAGCAGCACCGCAGCACAGCAGCCAGCAGCACCCAGCAGCCAGCAGCACAGCAGCACCGCAGCACCGCAGCCAGCAGCCCAGCAGCACAGCAGCACAGCACCCAGCAGCACCCAGCAGCACAGCAGCACCGCAGCGCACAGCAGCACAGCAGCGCGCAGCAGCCAGCAGCACCGCAGCAGACAGCAGCACAGCAGCACCGCAGCCAGCAGCCCAGCAGCACCGCAGCACAGCAGCCCGCAGCACGGCAGCACAGCAGCACAGCAGCCAGCCGCCAGCAGCACCGCAGCAGCAGCCAGCAGCACCGCAGCACAGCAGCACAGCAGCCAGCAGCCAGCAGCAGCAGCCAGCAGCACCACAGCAGCCGGCAGCACCGCAGCCCGCAGCACCAGGCTGCAGCACGCACGGCGCAGCCCGCAGCACAGCGCTCGGTCGACTCCACACCGAAGGGACAGCACCACGCACGGCGATGACCGAACGAAAGTGCGGACGGACCGCACCCGGCAGCACCGACCGACCGAACGGGGCCAACGCTGCACCCCGCACGGTCGGGCTGCGCACCGAGTGGGCCGACGGGACCGACATCGCAACGCCACAACAAGGTAGGGGCTGGTGCCGACCATTGTTTCGCACCAGCTGGGTATAAACGTCCGAGATCGAGGAAACGGACGTTCGGACCCCTTCCCGGATGCCAATGCCAAAATCCTTTCGCACGATGATCGTCCAACATGTTTCCCACGTTTTCAATGCATTGGTCGCTCATTCGTCCCGAAAAATGAAGGGGTCGGTCGAGGGGTGAAAATCTGCCGCACGCACCACCCGCCCGACGTCGACCGCACCACCCCCGGACGGGCTGATGCCAACTCCAAAATCCTTTCGCACGGTGATCATCCAACATGTTTCCCACGTTTTCACTGCATTGGTCATGCGTTACTCTCGAAAAATCAAGGGGTCGGTTGAGGGGTGAAAATCTGCCGCACGCACCACCCGCACGACGTCGACCGCTGCACCCACGGACGGTCTGATGCCGATGCCAAAATCCTTTCTCACGGTGATTGTCCAACATGTTTCCAATGTTTTCAATACATTGGTCCCTCGTTCGTCTCGAAAAATCAAGGGGTCGGTCGAGGGGTAAAAATCTGCCGCACGCACCACCCGCACGACGTCGACCGAACCACCCCCGGACGGGCTGATGCCAATGCCAAAATCCTTTCGCACGGTGATTGTCCAACATTTTTCCAACGTTTTCAATGCATTGGTCGCTCATTCGCCTCGAAAAATGAAGGGGTCGGTCGGGGGTCGAAAATCTGCCGCACGCACCTCCCGCACGGCGACGACCGCACCACCCACGGACGGGCTGATGCCAATGCCAAAATCCTTTCGCACGGTGATTGTCCAACATTTTTCCAACGTTTTCATTGCATTGGTCGCTCATTCGCCTCGAAAAATGAAGGGGTCGGTCGGGGGGTGAAAATCTGCCGCACGCTCCACCCGCACGGCGTCGACCGCACCACCCAAGGACGGGCCGATGCCAATGCCATAATCCTTTCGTACGGTGATTGTCCAACTTTTTTCCAACGTTTTCAATGCATTGGTCCCTCATTCGCCTCGAAAAATGAAGGGGTCGGTCGAGGGGTGAAAATCTGCCGCACGCACCACCCGCACGGCGACGACCGCACCACCCACGGACGGGCTGATGCCAATGCCAAAATCCTTTCGCACGGTGATTGTCCAACATGTTTCCAACGTTTTCAATGCATTGGTCGCTCATTGGTCTCGAAAAATCAAGGGGTCGGTCGGGGGTGAAAATCTGCCGCACGCACCTCCCGCACGGGGACGACCGCACCACCCACGGACGGGCTGATGCCAATGCCAAAATCCTTTCGCACGGTGATTGTCCAACATGTTTCCAACGTTTTCAATGCATTGGTCAATCATTCGTCTCGAAAAATCAAGGGGTCGGTCGGGGGGTGAAAATCTGCCGCACGCACCACCCGCACGGCTTCGACCGCTGCACGCACGGACCAACCAGCAGCACGACGCTCGGACGATTGCTCACCGAAGGTACAACACGTGCCCGGCAGCACGTTTTCAATGCATTGGTCACTCATTCGTCCGCCACATCGTGCCCGACGGCCCAGCGCCACAACGTGGTAGGGGCTGCTGCCGACCATTATTTCCCACCTCCTTGGTATAAACGTCCGAGATTGAGGAAACGGAGCGCGCGGCCCACAAGCGACGAGCCATCCCCTCATCGTGGGGAGGCCTCGGGATATGTTACTGCCGCTTTCGAAAAAGACTCAGCCTCATAGGAATGGCGGTGGGCGTCGAGGGTGTGTTATGGGGGGGGGACGAATCTGTGCGACATGGGGCTGAATCTCAGTGGATCGTGGCAGCAAGGCCACTCTGCCACTTACAATACCCCGTCGCGTATTTAAGTCGTCTGCAAAGGATTCTGCCCGCCGTCCGGTCGAAATTAATCTTCAAGGCGGCCCGTCGCGGCTCGTCCGCCGCGGGGGCTTCACCAACGGCACGGGCCCATGGGGGCCAAAGAGGCCCCTACTGAGGGTCGGCAAGCGGGCGGCGGGCGCGAGCGCCACGTGTTTAGCTTGGATTCTGACTTAGAGGCGTTCAGTCATAATCCGACGCACGGTAGCTTCGCGCCACTGGCTTTTCAACCAAGCGCGATGACCAATTGTGCGAATCAACGGTTCCTCTCGTACTAGGTTGAATTACTATTGATGATGCCAAAAAGTGGTTTTCGGGCACCACCGGTCAAGTGATTGGTAAATGATGTGAAATTAATGAAGAGAGAGAGAGTTTATAGTGGTTCGGTCATTGTGACCTACGTCCACTTAAATGGATTGTTTTACTACTTCGGGGAGGAGATTACAAGGTAGTCAGATACAATGATAGTGAGAAAAATCCATCCTTCCTCCGTTAGTAGGACTCTCCTTTTATAGTCTTTCCCCAACGAGTGGGGAGGATCTCCCGCGATCTCAAACGGTGTACGCTCCAGTCTGGTGGAGTCTCCCGCACTGTCCTCAACAGATGAGCAGATAAGATCTCTTCCGCGGGACTTGGTGAAAGCCGGTAGATGGAACGACGCGTGTGCTGACTCTGTCATTCGATGGATCCGGACCCGGCCCTTAACGGGTAGATGACGACCCGGGCTCATTATGGACTTGGATCAGTTGGTCTTGACCCGCTATCGTGGACCGAGCTGTTTGGGCCTAACTCGTCACTACGGACCGAGTCATTTGGGCCTGTCCCATCATTTGCCCCTCAATGTCTCGCGCCAAAGAAGGCTTTGAAAGGGAGACATTTGGAAAATCTAGGCTTCTTCATGCCAAGCAATTTGTAGCTTTTCTGAACACTGAACCTCCTTTTAATATATGCCCTCTGCATAGGGGGTCCGGGGGTGTCCCCCGGCGGTGGTCGAGCGCGAGCGCGCGGGGAGCGGGCGAGGGCGAGGAACGCCTGCGCTCGGATGCTGGGCGCCCAGGTTGCTGGGGTGCTGGGCGCCCAAGGGCTGCTGGTGGGTGCCCAGCCTGCTGTGAGCCGAGCAGGTGCGGGGGGCGCAGGTGCAAGGCGAGGAGGTGCAGGGCACGCAGGTGCAGGGCGTGTGCAGGCGGGCGAGCGCGGGCGCGGGCAGGCGCAGGCGAGCGCGGGCACTGGCGGGCGCGCGGGCGAGCGCTGTGGCAGGTGCGGGCGAGGGCGCGCGGGCGCTGGCTGGCGCGTGCGTCTGGTGCTGGGCGCCCAGGCTTGGGTGAGGAGCGCTGGTGTGCGTGGGCACTGGTGCTGGGCGCCCAGGTGATAAAGCCGAGGATCACTTGAGGCACTAGGCTATGGAGAGGGAGCCCATGCTGCTGCCGAGCGTGCACATGGAGAGGGCGCCCATGTTGCTGCTTTGGCTAACGGAAGGGGTTGTGGGCCCCCTTGTGGCGCTGCTACAGGCGCGGGGCGCCCCTGTGGTGTTGGACGCTTAAGGTGCTGGGAGCCAAGGTTGGGCGCCCGTGAGTCGTTGGGTGCCTGAGAGGTGCTGGGTGCCTGATAGATGTTGGGCACTTGGGTTGGGCGCCCAGCCTGCTGCTGCTAGGCGAGCAAATTTTTTTTATTTTTTTATTTTTTTATTTTTTTACAATTGATTGGCTGTTGTGCCAATGTGGGCGAGCACGCAGGTGAGCAGCTACTCTAGTCCATTAGGCAGCAAAGGATGCTGATCCAGGCGAGCAAAATGAAAACTATTTTGGGCGAGCAGACAGTGTCAGGTGCCCTTATAGGCGCTGTTCCAGCTGGTTTGGCTCATTTGGGTGGCCAGACAGTTGGGTACGCTAATTTAATATAGTCCCCCGGGTTGCAGATGGCCTGGTGAAAGAAGCAGACTGCTTGCCTGAGAGCAAAGACAGCTGAGGATTGCTGGTGAGAGAGCTTGAGACCGTGCTTTTGGCGCCCCATGAAAGAGCCGCTAAGTTAGGGATTGGCTGCCTGTTTGAGAACAGTGCAGAGGTAGGCCAAGCTTCTTTGACGACCCGCGAGAGAGCCGCTAAGCTGGAGATATGCTGCCTGTTTGAGAACAGTGCAGAGGTAGGCCAAGCTTCTTTGACGACCCGCGAGAGAGCCACTAAGCTGGAGATATGCTGCCTGTTTGAGAACAGTGCAGAGGTAGGCCAAGCTTCTTTGACGACCCGCGAGAGAGCCGCTAAGCTGGAGATAGGCTGCCTGTTTGAGAACAGTGCAGAGGTAGGCCAAGCTTCTTTGACGACCCACGAGAGAGTCGCTAAGCTGGAGATAGGCTGCCTGTTTGAGAACAGTGTAGAGGCCAAGCTTTTTTGGCGACCCGCGAGAGAGCCGCTAAGCTGGATATATAGGCTGCCTGTTTGAGAACAGTGCAGAGGTAGGTCAAGCTTTTGGCGATCCATGAGATGATTCACCTCGCCTGGACCTGCTGATTTCCTCAGCATTTATATATTTTTGAGTTTTTGACAACAGCTCTGGCATGCTCTTTGGTGGTCGCTTCATTACTGAAAAGAGGAAACGGGATGAGCGGAGGCCTCCCAGAAAGGCGGTCATGGTGACTTTCTCGTTGGGCTCCTCGACTTGGAGGACCTCCTCGTTAAAACGAGTGAGGTAACTCCTCAGACTCTCATCTTGTTCCTGTTTTATGCTGAGTAGGTGGGTGGCAGGCTTCTGGTGGCGGTGTCCTCCAATGAAGTGCGACACGAAGGACTTGCTTAGTTCTGCAAAGGTGGAGATGGAGGTTGGGGCGAGACTGGAGAACCATTGCCTTGCAGATCCCTTCAATGTAGTTGGAAATGCTCTACACATGATCTCGTCAGGGATGTTGTGTAGTTGCATTAGGGTTTTGTAAGTTTCCAAGTGATCCAGCGGGTCCTTGGTTCCATCAAAAGTCTCTATGGTCGGCATTTTGAATTTTTTGGGGAGTGGATAGTTCGCCACGGCTGGTTTGAAGGGTGTGTCTGTTCGCTGTACCAGGTAGTCCATAGATTCTGGTACCTGTGCCTTCATGGCATTGAAGACGTTGCCAATCTGATTTTGCATCTCTTTGAACTTCTCATCCCAAAGGTTGGGAGCTTCTCTGGATTGACCTTGGAACTGGCTCTCGTCTTCCAGGCTGTAATTCCCACTTCCCATCTCCTGGAAATCAGGATCCTCATGATTGGAAGCAGAGGGAGGGGGTGGAAGTCCACCGTGATTCGACCCGCCCGGGGGAGGGGGTACGTCGAGATGAGCGCGGCCTTCAGGATCAACCAGGAGTCTTCCGTGTGGGACGACCGGCGGAGCTCCAGCAGATGTCCCCTGGGCATGGGTGGCATGATGACGGGCGCCCAGGGCGCCATGAGGATGGGCGCCCAGGGGTTGGGCGCCCAGCTGTGGTCCTCGACCCTGGGCGCCCAGGGGTTGGGCGCTC
Organism: Cinnamomum chago; assembly: GCA_038049695.1. Lineage (NCBI taxonomy): Eukaryota > Viridiplantae > Streptophyta > Magnoliopsida > Laurales > Lauraceae > Cinnamomum > Cinnamomum chago. Next base: position 65,886,630 of record CP142462.1, on the reverse strand, counting down.
AGGTGAGGGCGGCCTCGGTTGGCTGCTCGGCCCCGGGCACCGCGTGGACGGGCGCCCGGGTGAGGTGCCCCTCTGCGTGGAGCGACCAGTTGCTCCGAGAGTGGTGCTTCCTGCGGTCCTGCACCTAGCGCTCCTCCCTGACTCGCCAGCATGAGCTGCAGTATTTGTTGGTTTTGAGTTACCAACTGCTGCATGGTCTCTAGCATCTGCTGGGGAGAGGGAGAGGGAGCGGGAGCATTCGGTGCAGGGTTGGTCGGTGGAGGATTACCCTCGCCCTCGCGCGAGGGGTTACCATCTTGTCGCCTTGTTGACTTGGTGATCGGCATGACTTTTTGAAAAAAGGGAATTCTTTTCGTTCCCACAGACGGCGCCAAACTGATGATGCCAAAAAGTGGTTTTCGGGCACCACCGGTCAAGTGATTGGTAAATGATGTGAAATTAATGAAGAGAGAGAGAGTTTATAGTGGTTCGGTCATTGTGACCTACGTCCACTTAAATGGATTGTTTTACTACTTCGGGGAGGAGATTACAAGGTAGTCAGATACAATGATAGTGAGAAAAATCCATCCTTCCTCCGTTAGTAGGACTCTCCTTTTATAGTCTTTCCCCAACGAGTGGGGAGGATCTCCCGCGATCTCAAACGGTGTACGCTCCAGTCTGGTGGAGTCTCCCGCACTGTCCTCAACAGATGAGCAGATAAGATCTCTTCCGCGGGACTTGGTGAAAGCCGGTAGATGAAACGACGCGTGTGCTAACTCTGTCATTCGATGGATCCGGACCCGGCCCTTAACGGGTAGATGACGACCCGGGCTCATTATGGACTTGGATCAGTTGGTCTTGACCCGCTATCGTGGACCGAGCTGTTTGGGCCTAACTCGTCACTACGGACCGAGTCATTTGGGCCTGTCCCATCAACTATCGTGGCACGATCATCAGTAGGGTAAAACTAACCTGTCTCACGACGGTCTAAACCCAGCTCACGTTCCCTATTGGTGGGTGAACAATCCAACACTTGGTGAATTCTGCTTCACAATGATAGGAAGAGCCGACATCGAAGGATCAAAAAGCAACGTTCGCAGCACAGCCAGCAGCAGCCAGCAGCACCGCGCTCGGTCGACTTTACACCGAAGGGACAGCACCACGCACGGCGACGACCGAACGAAAGTGCGGACGGACCGCACCCGGCAGCACCGACCGACCGAACGGGGCCGACGCAGCACCCCGCACGGACGGGCTGCGCACCGAGGGGGCCGACGGGACCGACTTCGCAACGCCACAACAAGGTAGGGGAGGGTGCCAACCATTGTTTCGTACCAGCTGGGTATAAACGTCCGAGATCGAGGAAACGGACGTTCGAACCCCTTCCCGAATCCCAATGCCAAAATCCTTTCGCACGATGATCGTCCAACATGTTTCCCACGTTTTCAATGCACCGGTCATGCATTTGTCCCGAAAAATGACGGGGTCGGTCGAGGGGTGAAAATCTGCGGCACGCACCACCCGCACGGCCTCGACCGAAGCACGCACGGACGGGCTGACCGCAGCCAGCAGCACCACGCTGCAGCACGCGCGGACCAGCCAGCAGCACGACGCTCGGACGGCTGCACACCGAAGGGACAGCACCACGCACGACGTAGACCGCAGCCAGCTGCACCACAGCACTGCAGCACCAGCAGCACAGCAGCAGCCAGCAGCCAGCAGCACTGCAGCACAGCAGCAGCCAGCAGCACCGCGCTCGGTCGACTTTACACCGAAGGGACAGCACCACGCACGGCGACGACCGAACGAAAGTGCGGACGGACGGCAACCGGAAGCACCGACCGACCAAAAGGGGCCGACGCAGCACCACGCACGGACGGGCTGCTCACCGAGGGGGCCGACCGGACCGACGTCGCAACGCCACAACAAGGTAGGGGAGGGTGCCGACCATTGTTTCGTACCAGCTGGGTATAAACGTCCGAGATCGAGGAAACGGACGTTCGGACCCCTTAACGAATCCCAATGACAAAATCCTTTCGCACGATGATTGTCCAACATGTTTCCCACGTTTTCAATGCTTTGGTCCCGCATTTGCCTCAAAAAATCAAGGGGTCGGTCGAGGGGTGAAAATATACCGCACGCACCGCCCGCACGACCTCGCCCGCAGCACGCACGGACGGGCTGACCGCAGCGAGCCGCACCACGCTGCAGCACGCGCGGACCAGCCAGCAGCACCTCAGCACAGCAGCACAGCTGCACCGCAGCACAGCAGCACCGCAGCAACCAGCAGCACAGCAGCACAGCAGCCAGAAGCACCGCAGCACAGCAGCCAGCAGCACAGCAGCCCGCAGCAGCCCACAGCACCGCAGCAGCCAGCAGCACTGCACCACCGCAGCCAGCAGCACCGCAGCACGGCAGCCATCAGCACCGCAGCACAGCATCCAGCAGCACCGCAGCAACCAGCACCACAGCAGCAACCAGAAGCACAGCAGCCAGCACGGACGGCTGCACACCGAAGGGACAGCACCACGCACGCACCGGCTGACCGCACGCGCGCCGTGCCAAGTGCCAAGTGCAAAGTGCTAAGTGCTAAGTGCGGTGCGGTCGCGCGCGCGTCATGATATATTGTCTAATATAGGTGGACATGGTGCAGACGGCCGACAGCGCACGCACGTGGCTGACGCACAAGCAGCACGCACGCACCGCCTGACCGCACGCGGCGCAGGGAGCGGTACGTCGCGCGAACGAAAGTGCGGACGGACGGCAACCGGCAGCACCGACCGACCGAAAGGGGCCGACGGAGCACCACGCACGGACGGGCTGCGCACCGAGGGGGCCGACCGGACCGACGTCGCAACGCCACAACAAGGTAGGGGAGGGTGCCGACCATTGTTTCGTACCAGCTGGGTATAAACGTCCGAGATCGAGGAAACGGACGTTCGGAGCCCTTAACGAATCCCAATGCCAAAATCCTTTCGCACGATGATTGTCCAACATGTTTCCCACGTTTTCAATGCTTTGGTCCCGCATTTGCCTCAAAAAATTAAGGGGTCGGTCGAGGGGTGAAAATATACCGCACGCACAACCTCGCCCGCAGCACGCACGGACGGGCTGACCGCAGCGAGCAGCACCACGCTGCAGCACGCGCGGACCAGCCAGCAGCACCTCAGCACAGCAGCACAGCAGCACGGCAGCCAGCAGCACCGCAGCAACCAGCAGCACAGCAGCACAGCAGCCAGCAGCACCGCAGCAACCAGCAGCACCGCAGCAACCAGCAGCACTGCACCACCGCAGCCAGCAGCACCGCAGCACGGCAGCACGGCAGCACAGCAGCCATCAGCACCGCAGCACAGCAGCCCAGCAACCAGCAGCACCGCAGCAACCAAGACCACAGCAGCAACCAGAAGCACAGCAGCCAGCACGGACGGCTGCACACCGAAGGGACAGCACCACGCACGCACCGGCTGACCGCACGCGCGCCGTGCCAAGTGCCAAGTGCAAAGTGCTAAGTGCTAAGTGCGGTGCGGTCGCGCGCGCGTCATGATATATTGTCTAATATAGGTGGACATGGTGCAGACGGCCGACAGCGCACGCACGTGGCTGACGCACAAGCAGCACGCACGCACCGCCTGACCGCACGCGGCGCAGGGAGCGGTACGTCGCGCGAACGAAAGTGCGGACGGACGGCAACCGGCAGCACCGACCGACCGAAAGGGGCCGACGGAGCACCACGCACGGACGGGCTGCGCACCGAGGGGGCCGACCGGACCGACGTCGCAACGCCACAACAAGGTAGGGGAGGGTGCCGACCATTGTTTCGTACCAGCTGGGTATAAACGTCCGAGATCGAGGAAACGGACGTTCGGAGCCCTTAACGAATCCCAATGCCAAAATCCTTTCGCACGATGATTGTCCAACATGTTTCCCACGTTTTCAATGCTTTGGTCCCGCATTTGCCTCAAAAAATCAAGGGGTCGGTCGAGGGGTGAAAATATACCGCACGCACCGCCCGCACGACCTCGCCCGCAGCACGCACGGACGGGCTGACCGCAGCGAGCAGCACCACGCTGCAGCACGCGCGGACCAGCCAGCAGCACCTCAGCACAGCAGCACAGCAGCACCGCAGCAACCAGCAGCACAGCAGCACCGCAGCCGGCAGCACAGCAGCCAGCAGCACCGCAGCAACCAGCAGCATAGCAGCCCGCAGCACCGCAGCAGCCAGCAGCTCTGCACCACCGCAGCCAGCAGCACCGCAGCACGGCAGCACAGCAGCCATCAGCACCGCAGCACAGCAGCCCAGCAACCAGCAGCACCGCAGCAACCAGCACCACAGCAGCAACCAGAAGCACAGCAGCCAGCACGGACGGCTGCACACCGAAGGGACAGCACCACGCACGCACCGGCAGACCGCACGCGCGCCGTGCCAAGTGCCAAGTGCAAAGTGCTAAGTGCTAAGTGCGGTGCGGTCGCGCGCGCGTCATGATATATTGTCTAATATAGGTGGACATGGTGCAGACGGCCGAAAGGGGTGAAAATATACCAACGAATGCCAATGACAAAATCCCCACGCACGATGATTGTCCAACATGTTTCCCACGTTTTCAATGCTTTGGTCCCGCATTTGCCTCAAAAAATCAAGGGGTCGGTCGAGGGGTGAAAATATACCGCACGCACCGCACGCACGACCTCGCCCGCAGCACGCACGGACGGGCTGACCGCAGCGAGCAGTACCACGCTGCAGCACGCGCGGACCAGCCAGCAGCACCTCAGCACAGCAGCACAGCTGCACCACAGCACAGCAACACGGCAGCCAGCAGCCAGCAGCACCGCAGCAACCAGCAGCACAGCAGCACCGCAGCAACCAGCAGCACAGCAGCCGGCAGCACCGCAGCACGGCAGCCAGCAGCCAGCAGAACCGCAGCAACCAGCAGCACCGCAGCAACCAGCACCGCAGCAACCAGCAGCACAGCAGCACCGCAGCAACCGGCAGCACCGCAGCACAGCAGCCAGCAGCACCGCAGCCAGCAGCGGCACAGCAGCCCGCAGCACCGCAGCCGCCAGCAGCACTGCACCCCCGCAGCCAGCAGTACCGCAGCACGGCAGCACAGCAGCCATCAGCACCGCAGCACAGCAGCCCAGCACCCAGCAGCACCGCAGCAACCAGCACCACAGCAGCAACCAGAAGCACAGCAGCCAGCACGGACGGCTGCACACCGAAGGGACAGCACCACGCACGCACCGGCTGACCGCACGCGCGCCGTGCCAAGTGCCAAGTGCAAAGTGCTAAGTGCTAAGTGCGGTGCTGTCGCGCGCGCGTCATGATATATTGTCTAATATAGGTGGACATGGTGCAGACGGCCGACACCGCACGCACGTGGCTGACGCACCAGCAGCACGCACGCACCGCCTGACCGCACGCGGCGCAGGCAGCGGCACGTCGCGCGAACGAAAGAGCGGACGGACGGCAACCGGCAGCACCGACCGACCGAAAGGGGCCGACGCAGCACCACGCACGGACGGGCTGCGCACCGAGGGGGCCGACCGGACCGACGTCGCAACGCCACAACAAGGTAGGGGAGGGTGCCGACCATTGTATCGTACCAGCTGGGTATAAACGTCCGAGATCGAGGAAACGGACGTTCGGACCCCTTAACGAATCCCAATGCCAAAATTCTTTCGCACGATGATTGTCCAACATGTTTCCCACGTTTCCAATGCTTTGGTCCCGCATTTGCCTCAATAAATCAAGGGGTCGGTCGAGGGGTGAAAATATACCGCACGCACCGCCCGCACGACCTCGCCCGCAGCACGCACGGACGGGCTGACCGCAGCCAGCAGCACCACGCTGCAGCACGCGCGGACCAGCCGGCAGCACAGCAGCACCGCAGCACATCAGCACCACAGCACAGCAGCCAGCAGCACCTCAGCACAACAGCCAGCAGCACAGCAGCAACCAGCAGCACAGCAGCCAGCAGCCAGCAGCACCGCAGCACAGCAGCCAGCAGCACCTCAGCACAGCAGCCGGCAGCACAGCAGCACAGCAGCCCGCAGCACCTCAGCACAGCAGCCAGCAGCACCTCAGCACAGCAGCCAGCAGCACAGCAGACAGCAGCACCTCAGCACAGAAGCCTGCAGCACAGCAGCCAGCAGCACCAAGCTGTAGCCAGCAGCACCGCGCTCGGTCGACTGCACACCGAAGGGACAGCACCACGCACGGCGACGACGGAACGAAAGTGCGGACAGACCGCACCCGGCAGCACCGACCGACTGAATGGGGCCGACGGAGCACCCCGCACGGATGGGCTGAGCACCGAGGGGGCCGACGGGACCGACATCGCAACGCCACAACAAGGTAGGGGCTGGTGCCGACCATTGTTTCGCACCAGCTGGGTATAAACGTCCGAGATCGAGGAAACGGACGTTCGGACCCCTTCCCGGATGCCAATGCCAAAATCCTTTCGCACGGTGATTGTCAAACATGTTTCCCACGTTTTCAATGCATTGGTCAATCATTCATCTCGAAAAATCAAGGGGTCGGTCGGGGGGTGAAAATCTGCCGCACGCACCACCCGCACGGCGTCGACCGCACCACCCACGGACGGGCTGATGCCAATGCCAAAATCCTTTCGCACGGTGATTGTCCAACATGTTTCCAACGTTTTCAATGCATTGGTCGCTCATTCGTCTCGAAAAATGAAGGGGTCGGTCGGGGGGTGAAAATCTGCCGCACGCACCTCCCGCACGGCTTCGACCGCACCACCCACGAACGGGGTGATGCCAATGCCAAAATCCTTTCGCACGGTGATTGTCCAACATGTTTCCAACGTTTTCAATGCATTTGTCGCTCATTCGTCTCGAAAAATGAAGGGGTCGGTCGGGGGGTGAAAATCTGCCGCACGCACCTCCCGCACGGCTTCGACCGCACCACCCACGGACGGGCTGATGCCAATGCCAAAATCCTATCGCACGGTGATTGTCAAACATGTTTCCCACGTTTTCAATGCATTGGTCAATCATTCATCTCGAAAAATCAAGGGGTCGGTCCGGGGGTGAAAATTTGCCGCACGCACCACCCGCACGGCGTCGACCGCACCACCAACGGACGGGCTGATGCCAATGCCAAAATCCTTTCGCACGGTGATTGTCCAACATGTTTCCAACGTTTTCAATGCATTGGTCGCTCATTCGCCTCGAAAAATGAAGGGGTCGGTCGGGGGGTGAAAATCTGCCGCACGCACCTCCCGCACGGCGACGACCGCACCACCCACGGACGGGCTGATGCCAATGCCAAAATCCTTTCGCACGGTGATTGTCCAACATGGTTCCAACGTTTTCAATGCATTGGTCGCTCATTCGTCTCGAAAAATGAAGGGGTCGGTCGGGGGGTGAAAATCAGCCGCACGCTCCTCCCGCACGGCGACGACCGCGCCACCCACGGACGGGCTGATGCCAATGCCAAAATCCTTTCGCACGGTGATTGTCCAACATGGTTCCAACGTTTTCAATGCATTGGTCAATCATTCATCTCGAAAAATGAAGGGGTCGGTCGGGGGGTGAAAATCTGCCGCACGCACCACCCGCACGGCGTCGACCGCACCACCCACGGACGGGCTGATGCCAATGCGAAAATCCTTTCGCACGGTGATTGTCCAACATGTTTCCAACGTTTTCAATGCATTGGTCGCTCATTCGTCTCGAAAAATGAAGGGGTCGGTCGGGGGGTGGAAATCAGCCGCACGCACCTCCCGCACAGCGACGACCGCACCACCCACGGACGGGCTGGTGCCAATGCGAAAATCCTTTCGCACGGTGATTGTCCAACATGGTTCCAACGTTTTCAATGCATTGTTCGATCATTCGTCTCAAAAAATGAAGGGGTCGGTCGGGGGGTGAAAATCTGCCGCACGGCGTCGACCGCACCACCCACGGACGGGCTGATGCCAATGCCAAAATCCTTTCGCACGGTGATTGTCCAACATCTTTCCAACGTTTTCAATGCATTGGTCATGCGTTACTCTCGAAAAATGAGGGGGTCGGTCGGGGGGTGAAAATCTGCCGCACGCACCTCCCGCACGGCGTCGACCGCCCCACCCACAGACGGGCTGATGCCAATGCCAAAATCCTTTCGCACGGTGATTGTCCAACATGTTTCCAACGTTTTCAATGCATTGGTCGATCATTCGTCTCGAAAAATGAAGGGGTCGGTCGGGGGGTGAAAATCTGCCGCACGCACCTCCGGCACGGCGTCGACCGCACCACCCACGGACGGGCTGATGCCAATGCCAAAATCCTTTCGCACGGTGATTGTCCAACATGTTTCCAACGTTTTCAATGCATTGGTCGATCATTCGTCTCGAAAAATGAAGGGGTCGGTCGGGGGGTGAAAATCTGCCGCACGCACCTCCCGCACGGCGTCGACCGCACCACCCACGGACGGGCTGATGCCAATGCCAAAATCCTTTCGCACGGTGATTGTCCAACATGTTTCCAACGTTTTCAATGCATTGGTCAATCATTCATCTCGAAAAATCAAGGGGTCGGTCGGGGGCTGAAAATCTGCCGCACGCACCTCCCGCACGGCGACGACCGCACCACCCACGGACGGGCTGATGCCAATGCCAAAATCCTTTCGCACGGTGATTGTCCAACATGTTTCCAACGTTTTCAATGCATTGGTCGATCATTCGTCTCGAAAAATGAAGGGGTCGGTCGGGGGGTGAAAATCTGCCGCACGCACCTCCCGCACGGCGTCGACCGCACCACCCACGGACGGGCTGATGCCAATGCCAAAATCCTTTCGCACGGTGATTGTCCAACATGTTTCCAACGTTTTCAATGCATTGGTCAATCATTCATCTCGAAAAATCAAGGGGTCGGTCGGGGGGTGAAAATCTGCCGCACGCACCACTCGCACGGCGTCGACCGCACCACCCACGGACGGGCTGAAACCAATGCCTAAATCCTTTCGCTCGGTGACTGTCCAACATGTTTCCAACGTTTTCAATGCATTGGTCGCTCATTCGTCTCAAAAAATCATGGGGTCGGTCAAGGGGTGACAATCTGCCGCATGCACCTCCCGCACGACGTCGACCGCACCACCCACGGACGGGCTGATGCCAATGCCAAAATCCATTCGCACGGTGATTGTCCAACATGTTTCCAACGTTTTCAATGCATTGGTCGCTCATTCGTCTCGAAAAGTGATGGGGTCGGTCCAGGGGTGAATGTCCAACATGTTTCCAACGTTTTCAATGCATTGGTCATGCGTTACTCTCGAAAAATCAAGGGGTCGGTCGAGGGGTGAAAATCTTCCGCACGCACCACCCGCACGTGTTCGACCGCTGCACGCACGGACAAACCAGCAGCACGACGCTCGGATGATTGCTCACCGAAGGTACAGCACGTGCCCGGCAGCACGTTTTCAATGCATTGGTCACTCATTCGTCCGCCACATCGTGGCCGACGGCCCAGCGCCACAACGTGGTAGGGGCTGGTGCCGACCATTGTTTCCCACCTCCTTGGTATAAACGTCCGAGATTGATGAAACGGAGCGCGCGGCCCACAAGCGACGAGCCATCCCCTCGTCGCGGGGAGGCCTCGGGATATGTTACTGCCGCTTTCGAAAAAGACTCAGCCTCATAGGAATGGCGTTGGGCGTCGAGGGTGTGTTGTGGGGGGGGGGGACGAATCTGTGCGACATGGGGCTGAATCTCAGTGGATCGTGGCAGCAAGGCCACTCTGCCACTTACAATACCCCGTCGCGTATTTAAGTCGTCTGCAAAGGATTCTGCCCGCCGTCCGGTCGAAATTAATCTTCAAGGCGGCCCGCCGCGTCTCGTCCGCCGCGGGGGCTTCACCAGTGCTAAGTGCGGTGCGGTCGGTCGGTCGCGCGCGGGTCAAGATATGGTACCTAATATAGGAGTTCATGGTGCAGACGGCCGACCCTGCACGCACGTGGCGGACGCAGCAGTAGCACGCACGCACTGCCTGACCGCACGCGGCGCAGGCAGCAGCACGTCTCGCGATCGAAGGTGCGGACGGACCGCACCCGGCAGCACCGACCGAACGAACGGGGCCGACGCAGCACCCCGCACGGACGGGCTGCGCACCGAGGAGGCCGACCGGACCGACGTCGCAACGCCACAACAAGGTAGGGGAGGGTGCCGACCATTGTTTCGTACCAGCTGGGTATAAACGTCCGAGATCGAGGAAACGGACGTTCGGACCGCTTCCCGAATCCCAATGCCAAAATCCTTTCGCACGATGATCGTCCAACATGTTTCCCACGTTTTCAATGCACCGGTCATGCATTTGTCCCGAAAAATGACGGGGTCGGTCGAGGGGTGAAAATCTGCCGCACGCACCACCCGCACGGCCTCGACCGCAGCATGCACGGACGGGCTGACCGCAGCCAGCAGCACGACGCTGCAGCACGCGCGGACCAGCCAGCAGCACGACGCTCTGACGGCTGCACACCGAAGGGACAGCACCACGCACGACGTAGACCGCAGCCAGCTGCTCCACAGCACTGCAGCACCAGCAGCAGCCAGCAGCACTGCAGCACAGCAGTAGCCAGCACCACCGCAGCACAGCAGCACCGCAGCAGAGCAGCACTGCAGCACAGCAGCAGCCAGCAGCACCGCGCTCGGTCGACTGCACACCGAAGGGACAGCACCACGCACGGCGACGACCGAACGAAAGTGCGGACGGACCGCACCCGGCAGCACCGACCGACCGAACGGGGCCGACGCAGCACCCCGCACGGACGGGCTGCGCACCGAGGGGGCCGACGGGACCGACTTCGCAACGCCACAACAAGGTAGGGGAGGGTGCCGACCATTGTTTCGCACCAGCTGGGTATAAACGTCCGAGATCGACGAAACGGACATTCAGACCCCTTCCCGAATCCCAATGCCAAAATCCTTTCGCACGATGATCGTCCAACATGTTTCCCACGTTTTCAATGCACTTGTCATGCATTATTCCCGAAAAATGACGGGGTCGGTCGAGGGGTGAAAATCTGCCGCACGCACCACCCGCACGGCCTCGACCGCAGCACGCACGGACGGGCTGACCGCAGCCAGCAGCAACACGCTGCGGCACGCGCGGACCAGCCAGCAGCACGACGCTCGGACGGCTGCACAACGAAGGGACAGCACCACGCACGGCGTCGACCGCAGCCAGCTGCACCACAGCAGCCAGCAGCACAGCAGCCCGCTGCACAGCGGCCAGCGGCAGCCAGCACGCACCGGCTGACCGCACGCGCGCCGTGCCAAGTGCCAAGTGCAAAGTGCTAAGTGCTAAGTGCGGTGCGGTCGGTCGGTCGCGCGCGGGTCAAGATATGGTATCTAATATAGGAGGACATGGTGCAGACGGCCGACCCTGCACGCACGTGGCCGACGCAGCAGTAGCACGCACGCACTGCCTGACCGCACGCGGCGCAGGCAGCAGCACGTCTCGTGATCGAAGGTGCGGACGGACCGCACCCGGCAGCACCGACCGAACGAACGGGGCCGACGCAGCACCCCGCACGGACGGGCTGCGCACCGAGGAGGCCGACCGGACCGACGTCGCAACGCCACAACAAGGTAGGGGAGGGTGCCGACCATTGTTTCGTACCAGCTGGGTATAAACCTCCGAGATCGAGGAAACGGACGTTCGGACCCCTTCCCGAATCCCAATGCCAAAATCCTTTCGCACGATGATCGTCCAACATGTTTCCCACGTTTTCAATGTACCGGTCATGCATTTGTCCCGAAAAATGACGGGGTCGGTCGAGGGGTGAAAATCTGCCGCACGCACCACCCGCACGGCCTCGACCGCAGCACGCACGGACGGGCTGACCGCAGCCAGCAGCACCACGCTGCAGCACGCGCGGACCAGCCAGCAGCACGACGCTCGGACGGCTGCACACCGAAGGGACAGCACCACGCACGACGTAGACCGCAGCCAGCTGCACCACAGCACTGCAGCACCAGCAGCACAGCAGCAGCTAGCAGCACTGCAGCACAGCAGCAGCCAGCACCACCGCAGCACAGCAGCACCGCAGCACAGCAGCCAGCCGCACCGCAGCACAGCAGCAGCCAGCAGCACCGCGCTCGTTCGACTGCACACCGAAGGGACAACACCACGCACGGCGACGACCGAACGAAAGTGCGGACGGACCGCACCCGGCAGCACCGACCGACCGAACGGGGCCGATGCAGCACCCCGCACGGACGGGCTGCGCACCGAGGGGGCCGACGGGACCGACTTCGCAACGCCACAACAAGGTAGGGGAGGGTGCCGACCATTGTTTCGCACCAGCTGGGTATAAACGTCCGAGATCGAGGAAACGGACATTCGGACCCCTTCCCGAATCCCAATGCCAAATTCCTTTCGCACGATGATCGTCCAACATGTTTCCCACGTTTTCAATGCACTTGTCATGCTTGTGTCCCGAAAAATGACGGGGTCGGTCGAGGGGTGAAAATCTGCCGCACGCACCACCCGCACGGCCTCGACCGCAGCACACACGGACGGGCTGACCGCTGCCAGCAGCACCATGCTGCAGCACGCGCGGACCAGCCAGCAGCACGACGCTCGGACGGCTGCACACCGAAGGGACAGCACCACGCACGGCGTCGACCGCAGCCAGCTGCACCACAGCAGCCAGCAGCACAGCAGCACAGCACCCAGCAGCACCCAGCAGCCCGCAGCACAGCAGCACCGCAGCGCACAGCAGCACAGCAGCGCACAGCAGCCAGCAGCACTGCAGCACCGCAGCACAGCAGCCAGCAGCACCGCAGCAGCAGCCAGCAACACCGCAGCACAGCAGCCCGCAGCACCACAGCAGCCCGCAGCACCAGGCTGCAGCACCGCGCTCGGTCGACTGCACACCGAAGGGACAGCGCCACGCACGGCGACGACCGAACGAAAGTGCGGACGGACCGCAGCCGGCAGCACCGACCGACCGAACGGGGCCAACGCTGCACCCCGCACGGTCGGGCTACGCACCGAGTGGGACGACGAGACCGATATCGCAACGCCACAACAAGGTAGGGGCTGGTGCCGACCATTGTTTCGTACCAGCTGGGTATAAACGTCCGAGATCGAGGAAACGGACGTTCGGACCCCTTCCCGGATGCCAATGCCAAAATCCTTTCGCACGATGATCGTCCAACATGTTTCCCACGTTTTCAATGCACGGATCATGCATTAGTCCCGAAAAATGGCGGGGTCGGTCGAGGGCTGAAAATCTGCCGCACGCACCACCCGCACGGCCTCGACCGCAGCACGCACGGACGGGCTGACCGCAGCCAGCAGCACGAAGCTGCAGCACGCGCGGACCAGCCAGCAGCGCGACGCTCGGACGGCTGCACACCGAAGGGACAGCACCATGCACGGCGTCGACCGCAGCCCGCTGCACCACAGCTGCCAGCAGCACAGCAGCACAGCACCCAGCAGCACAGCAGCACCACAACGCACAGCAGCACCGCAGCACAGCAGCACAGCAGCACCGCAGCACAGCAGCAGCACAGCAGCACCGCAGCACCGCAGCCAGCAGCCCAGCAGCACCGCAGCACAGCACCCAGCAGCAGCCAGCAGCACAGCAGCACGGCAGCACCGCAGCCAGCAGCCCAGCAGCACAGCAGCACAGCAGCCAGCAGCACCCAGCAGCACAGCAGCACCGCAGCGCACAGCAGCACAGCAGCGCGCAGCAGCCAGCAGCACCGCAGCAGCCAGCAGCACAGCAGCACCGCAGCCAGCAGCCCAGCAGCACCGCAGCACAGCAGCCAGCAGCACCGCAGCACAGCAGCCAGCAGCACCGCAGCACAGCAGCACAGCAGCCAGCAGCCAGCAGCACCGCAGCAGCAGCCAGCAGCACCGCAGCACAGCAGCACAGCAGCCAGCAGCCAGCAGCACCACAGCAGCCGGCAGCACCGCAGCCCGCAGCACCAGGCTGCAGCACGCACGGCGCAGCCCGCAGCACAGCGCTCGGTCGACTCCACACCGAAGGGACAGCACCACGCACGGCGACGACCGAACGAAAGTGCGGACGGACCGCACCCGGCAGCACCGACCGACCGAACGGGGCCAACGCTGCACCCCGCACGGTCGGGCTGCGCACCGAGTGGGCCGACGGGACCGACATCGCAACGCCACAACAAG
>CP142462.1:65860000-65862500 GCA_038049695.1 Cinnamomum chago | reverse complement strand
GTATCTAATATAGGAGGACATGGTGCAGACGGCCGACCCTGCACACACGTGGCGGACGCAGCAGCAGCACGTCTCGCGATCGAAGGTGCGGACGGACCGCACCCGGCAGCACCGACCGAACGAACGGGGCCGACGCAGCACCCCACACGGATGGGCTGCGCACCGAGGAGGCCGACCGGACCGACGTCGCAACGCCACAACAAGGTAGGGGAGGGTGCCGACCATTGTTTCGTACCAGCTGGGTATAAACGTCCGAGATCGAGGAAACGGACGTTCGGACCCCTTCCCGAATCCCAATGCCAAAATCCTTTCGCACGATGATCGTCCAACATGTTTCCCACGTTTTCAATGCACCGGTCATGCATTTGTCCCGAAAAATGACGGGGTCGGTCGAGGGGTGAAAATCTGCCGCACGCACCACCCGCACGGCCTCGACCGCAGCACGCACGGACGGGCTGACCGCAGCCAGCAGCACCACGCTGCAGCACGCGCGGACCAGCCAGCAGCACGACGCTCGGACGGCTGCACACCGAAGGGACAGCACCACGCACGACGTAGACCGCAGCCTGCTGCACCACAGCACTGCAGCACCAGCAGCAGCCAGCAGCACAGCAGCACCGCAGCACAGCAGCAGCCAGCAGCACAACAGCAGCCAGCAGCCAGCAGCCAGCAGCACTGCAGCAGCCAGCACCACCGCAGCACAGCAGCACTGCAGCAGCCAGCAGCACCGCAGCAGCCAGCAGCACGCACGGCGCAGCCAGCAGCACCGCGCTCGGTCGACTGCACACCGAAGGGACAGCACCACTCACGGCGACGACCGAACGAAAGTGCGGACGGACCGCCCCCGGCAGCACCGACCGACCGAACGGGGCCGACGCAGCACCCCGCACGGACGGGCTGCGCACCGAGGGGGCCGACGGGACCGACTTCGCAACGCCACAACAAGGTAGGGGAGGGTGCCGACCATTGTTTCGCACCAGCTGGGTATAAACGTCCGAGATCGAGGAAACGGACATTCGGACCCCTTCCCGAATCCCAATGCCAAATTCCTTTCGCACGATGATCGTCCAACATGTTTCCCACGTTTTCAATGCACTTGTCATGCTTGTGTCCGGAAAAATGATGGGGTCGGTCGAGGGGTGAAAATCTGCCGCACGCACCACCCGCACGGCCTCGACCGCAGCACACACGGACGGGCTGACCGCTGCCAGCAGCACCATGCTGCAGCACGCGCGGACCAGCCAGCAGCACGACGCTCGGACGGCTGCACACCGAAGGGTCAGCACCACGCACGGCGTCGACCGCAGCCAGCTGCAGCACAGCAGCACAGCACCCAGCAGCACCCAGCAGCCCGCAGCACAGCAGCACCGCAGCGCACAGCAGCACAGCAGCGCACAGCAGCCAGCAGCAGCCAGCAGCACTGCAGCACCGCAGCACAGTAGCCAGCAGCACCGCAGCACAGCAGCCAGCAGCACCGCAGCAGCAGCCAGCAACACCGCAGCACAGCAGCCAGCAGCACCACAGCAGCCCGCAGCACCAGGCTGCAGCACCGCGCTCGGTCGACTGCACACCGAAGGGACAGCGCCACGCACGGCGACGACCGAACGAAAGTGCGGACGGACCGCAACCGGCAGCACCGACCGACCGAACGGGGCCAACGCTGCACCCCGCACGGTCGGGCTGCGCACCGAGTGGGACGACGGGACCGACATCGCAACGCCACAACAAGGTAGGGGCTGGTGCCGACCATTGTTTCGTACCAGCTGGGTATAAACGTCCGAGATCGAGGAAACGGACGTTCGGACCCCTTCCCGGATGCCAATGCCAAAATCCTTTCGCACGATGATCGTCCAACATGTTTCCCACGTTTTCAATGCACTGATCATGCATTAGTCCCGAAAAATGGCGGGGTCGGTCGAGGGCTGAAAATCTGCCGCACGCACCACCCGCACGGCCTCGACCGCAGCACGCACGGACGGGCTGACCGCAGCCAGCAGCACGACGCTGCAGCACGCGCGGACCAGCCAGCAGCGCGACGCTCGGACGGCTGCACACCGAAGGGACAGCACCATGCACGGCGTCGACCGCAGCCCGTTGCACCACAGCTGCCAGCAGCACAGCAGCACAGCACCCAGCAGCACCGCAACGTACAGCAGCACCGCAGCACAGCAGCAGCCAGCAGCACAGCAGCTCCGCAGCCAGCAGCCCAGCAGCGCCGCAGCACAGCAGCCAGCAGCACCCAGCAGCACAGCAGCAGCCAGCAGCACAGCAGCACCGCAGCACCGCAGCCAGCAGCCCAGCAGCACAGCACCCAGCAGCACCGCAGCGTACAGCAGCACAGCAGCGCGCAGCAGCCAGCAGCACCGCAGCAGCCAGCAGCACAGCAGCACCGCAGCCAGCAGCCCAGCAGCACCGCAGCACAGCAGCCAGCAGCACCGCAGCACAGCAGCACAGCAGCCAGCAGCCAGCAGCACCGCAGCAGCAGCCAGCAGCACCGCAG
>CP142462.1:65837500-65850000 GCA_038049695.1 Cinnamomum chago | reverse complement strand
GTCTGAGATCGAGGAAACGGACGTTCGGACCCCTTCCCGAATCCCAATGCCAAAATCCTTTCGCACGATGGTCGTCCAACATGTTTCCCACGTTTTCAATGCACCGGTCATGCATTTGTCCCGAAAAATGACGGGGTCGGTCGAGGGGTGAAAATCTGCCGCACGCAGTACCCGCACGGCCTCGACCGCAGCACGCACGGACGGGCTGACCGCAGCCAACAGCACCACGCTGCAGTACGCGCGGACCAGCCAGCAGCACGACGCTCGGACGGCTGCACACCGAAGGGACAGCACCACGCACGACGTAGACCGCAGCCAGCTGCACCACAGCACTGCAGCACCAGCAGCACAGCATCAGCCAGCAGCACTGCAGCACCGCAGCACAGCAGCAGCCAGCAGCACTGCAGCACAGCAGCAGCCAGCAGCAGCCAGCAGCACCGCGCTCGGTCGACTTTACACCGAAGGGACAGCACCACGCACGGCGACGACCGAACGAAAGTGAGGACGGACCGCACCCGGCAGCACCGACCGACCGAACGGGGCCGACGCAGCACCCCGCACGGACGGGCTGCGCACCGAGGGGGCCGACGGGACCGACTTCGCAACGCCACAACAAGGTAGGGGAGGGTGCCGACCATTGTTTCGTACCAGCTGGGTATAAACGTCCGAGATCGAGGAAACGGACGTTCGGACCCCTTCCCGAATCCCAATGCCAAAATCCTTTCGCACGATGATCGTCCAACATGTTTCCCACGTTTTCAATGCACCGGTCATGCATTTGTCCCGAAAAATGACGGGGTCGGTCGAGGGGTGAAAATCTGCCGCACGCACCACCCGCACGGCCTCGACCGCAGCACGCACGGACGGGCTGACCGCAGCCAGCAGCACCACGCTGCAGCACGCGCGGACCAGCCAGCAGCACGACGCTCGGACGGCTGCACACCGAAGGGACAGCACCACGCACGACGTAGACCGCACCCAGCTGCACCACAGCACTGCAGCACCAGCAGCAGCCAGCAGCCAGCAGCACAGCAGCAGCACCGCAGCACAGCAGCACTGCAGCACAGCAGCAGCCAGCAGCACCGCGCTCGGTCGACTTTACACCGAAGGGACAGCACCACGCACGGCGACGACCGAACGAAAGTGCGGACGGACCGCACCCGGCAGCACCGACCGACCGAAACCAGCACCACAGCAGCCCAGCAACCAGCAGCACCGCAGCAACCAGTACCACAGCAGCAACCAGAAGCACAGCAGCCAGCACGGACGGCTGCACACCGAAGGGACAGCACCACGCACGCACCGGCTGACCGCACGCGCGCCGTGCCAAGTGCCAAGTGCTAAGTGCTAAGTGCTAAGTGCGGACCAGCCAGCAGCACCTCAGCACAGCAGCACAGCTGCACCGCAGCACACCAGCACGGCAGCCAGCAGCCAGCAGCACCGCAGCAACCAGCAGTACAGCAGCACCGCAGCAACCAGCAGCACAGCAGCCGGCAGCACCGCAGCACAGCAGCCAGCAGCACCGCAGCCGGCAGCAGCACAGCAGCCAGCAGCACTGCAGCACCGCAGCCAGCAGCACAGCAGCCATCAGCACCGCAGCACAGCAGCCCAGCAACCAGCAGCACCGCAGCAAACAACACCACAGCAGCCAGCACGGACGGCTGCACACCGAAGGGACAGCACCACGCACGCACCGGCTGACCGCACGCGCGCCGTGCCAAGTGCCAAGTGCAAAGTGCTAAGTGCTAAGTGCGGTGCGGTCGCGCGCGTGTCATGATATATTGTCTAATATAGGTGGACATGGTGCAGACGGCCGACACCGCACGCACGTGGCTGACGCACCAGCAGCACGCACGCACCGCCTGACCGCACGCGGCGCAGGCAGCGGCACGTCGCGCGAACGAAAGTGCGGACGGACCGCAACCGGCAGCACCGACCGACCGAAAGGGGCCGACACAGCACCACGCACGGACGGGCTGCGCACCGAGGGGGCCGACCGGACCGACTTCGCAACGCCACAACAAGGTAGGGGAGGGTGCCGACCATTGTTTCGTACCAGCTGGGTATAAACGTCCGAGATCGAGGAAACGGACGTTCGGAGCCCTTAACGAATCCCAATGCCAAAATCCTTTCGCACGATGATTGTCCAACATGTTTCCCACGTTTTCAATGCTTTGGTCCCGCATTTGCCTCAAAAAATCAAGGGGTCGGTCGACGGCTGAAAATATACCGCACGCACCGCACGCACGACCTCGCCCGCAGCACGCACGGACGGGCTGACCGCAGCGAGCAGCACCACGCTGCAGCACGCGCGGACCAGCCAGCAGCACCTCAGCACAGCAGCACAGCTGCACCGCAGCACAGCAGCACGGCAGCCAGCAGCCAGCAGCACCGCAGCAACCAGCAGCACAGCAGCCCCGCAGCAACCAGCAGCACAGCAGCCGGCAGCACCGCAGCACAGCAGCCCGCAGCACCGCAGCAGCCAGCAGCACTGCCCCACCGCAGCCAGCAGCCCCGCAGCACGGCAGCACAGCAGCCATCAGCACCGCAGCACAGCAGCCCAGCAACCAGCAGCACCGCAGCAACCAGCACCACAGCAGCAACCAGAAGCACAGCAGCCAGCACGGACGGCTGCACACCGAAGGGACAGCACCACGCACGCACCGGCTGACCGCACGCGCGCCGTGCCAAGTGCCAAGTGCAAAGTGCTAAGTGCTAAGTGCGGTGCGGTCGCGCGCGCGTCATGATATATTGTCTAATATAGGTGGACATGGTGCAGACGGCCGACACCGCACGCACGTGGCTGACGCACCAGCAGCACGCACGCACCGCCTGACCGCACGCGGCGCAGGCAGCGGCACGTCGCGCGAACGAAAGTGCGGACGGACGGCAACCGGCAGCACCGACCGACCGAAAGGGGCCGACGCAGCACCACGCACGGACGGGCTGCACACCGAGGGGGCCGACCGGACCGACGTCGCAACGCCACAAGAAGGTAGGGGAGGGTGCCGACCATTGTTTCGTACCAGCTGGGTATAAACGTCCGAGATCGAGGAAACGGACGTTCGGAGCCCTTAATGAATCCCAATGCCAAAATCCTTTCGCACGATGATTGTCCAACATGTTTCCCACGCTTTCAATGCTTTGGTCCCGCATTTGCCTCAAAAAATCAAGGGGTCGGTCGAGGGGTAAAAATATACCGCACGCACCGCACGCACGACCTCGCCCGCAGCACGCACGGACGGGCTGACCGCAGCGAGCAGCACCACGCTGCAGCACGCGCGGACCAGCCAGCAGCACCTCAGCACAGCTGCACAGCAGCACGGCAGCCAGCAACCAGCAGCACAGCAGCACCGCAGCAACCAGCAGCACAGCAGCCGGCAGCAACGCAGCACGGCAGCCAGCAGCCAGCAGCACCGCAGCAACCAGCACCGCAGCAACCAGCAGCACCGCAGCAACCGGCAGCACAGCAGCCGGCAGCACCGCAGCACAGCAGCCAGCAGCACCGCAGCCAGCAGCAGCACAACAGCCCGCAGCACCGCAGCCGCCAGCAGCACTGCACCACCGCAGCCAGCAGCACCGCAGCACGGCAGCACAGCAGCCATCAGCACCGCAGCACAGCAGCCCAGCAACCAGCAGCACCGCAGCAACCAGCACCACAGCAGCAACCAGAAGCACAGCAGCCAGCACGGACGGCTGCACACCGAAGGGACAGCACCACGCACGCACCGGCTGACCGCACGCGCGCCGTGCCAAGTGCCAAGTGCAAAGTGCTAAGTGCTAAGTGCGGTGCTGTCGCGCGCGCGTCATGATATATTGTCTAATATAGGTGGACATGGTGCAGACGGCCGACACCGCACGCACGTGGCTGACGCACCAGCAGCACGCACGCACCGCCTGACCGCACGCGGCGCAGGCAGCGGCACGTCGCGCGAACGAAAGAGCGGACGGACGGCAACCGGCAGCACCGACCGACCGAAAGGGGCCGACGCAGCACCACGCACGGACGGGCTGCGCACCGAGGGGGCCGACCGGACCGACGTCGCAACGCCACAACAAGGTTGGGGAGGGTGCCGACCATTGTTTCGTACCAGCTGGGTATAAACGTCCGAGATCGAGGAAACGGACGTTCGGACCCCTTAACGAATCCCAATGCCAAAATCCTTTCGCACGATGATTGTCCAACATGTTTCCCACGTTTCCAATGCTTTGGTCCCGCATTTGCCTCAAAAAATCAAGGGGTCGGTCGAGGGGTGAAAATATACCGCACGCACCGCCCGCACGACCTCGCCCGCAGCACGCACGGACGGGCTGACCGCAGCCAGCAGCACCACTCTGCAGCACGCGCGGACCAGCCGGCAGCACAGCAGCACATCAGCACCGCAGCACAGCAGCACAGCAGCCAGCAGCACCTCAGCACAGCAGCCAGCAGCACAGCAGCAACCAGCAGCACAGCAGCCAGCAGCCAGCAGCACCGCAGCACAGCAGCCAGCAGCACCTCAGCGCAGCAGCCGGCAGCACAGCAGCACAGCAGCCAGCAGCACCTCAGCACAGCAGCCAGCAGCACCTCAGCACAGCAGCCAGCAGCACAGCAGACAGCAGCACCTCAGCACAGCAGCACCGCAGCACAGCAGCCAGCAGCACCGCAGCCAGCAGTACAGCAGCCTGCAGCACAGCAGCCAGCAGCACCAAGCTGCAGCCAGCAGCACCGCGCTCGGTCGACTGCACAACGAAGGGACAGCACCACGCACGGCGACGACGGAACGAAAGTGCGGACGGACCGCACCCGGCAGCACCGACCGACTGAACGGGGCCGACGGAGCACCCCGCACGGATGGGCTGAGCACCGAGGGGGCCGACGGGACCGACATCGCAACGCCACAACAAGGTAGGGGCTGGTGCCGACCATTGTTTCGCACCAGCTGGGTATAAACGTTCGAGATCGAGGAAACGGACGTTCGGACCCCTTCCCGGATGCCAATGCCAAAATCCTTTCGCACGGTGATTGTCAAACATGTTTCCCACGTTTTCAATGCATTGGTCAATCATTCATCTCGAAAAATCAAGGGGTCGGTCGGGGGGTGAAAATCTGCCGCACGCACCACCCGCACGGCGTCGACCGCACCACCCACGGACGGGCTGATGCCAATGCCAAAATCCTTTCGCACGGCGATTTTCCAACATGTTTCCAACGTTTTCAATGCATTGGTCGCTCATTCGTCTCGAAAAATGAAGGGGTCGGTCGGGGGGTGAAAATCTGCCGCACGCACCTCCCGCACGGCTTCGACCGCACCACCCACGGACGGGCTGATGCCAATGCCAAAATCCTTTCGCACGGTGATTGTCCAACATGTTTCCAACGTTTTCAATGCATTTGTCGCTCATTCGTCTCGAAAAATGAAGGGGTCGGTCGGGGGGTGAAAATCTGCCGCACGCACCTCCCGCACGGCTTCGACCGCACCACCCACGGACGGGCTGATGCCAATGCCAAAATCCTATCGCACGGTGATTGTCAAACATGTTTCCCACGTTTTCAATGCATTGGTCAATCATTCATCTCGAAAAATCAAGGGGTCGGTCCGGGGGTGAAAATCTGCCGCACGCACCACCCGCACGGCGTCGACCGCACCACCAACGGACGGGCTGATGCCAATGCCAAAATCCTTTCGCACGGTGATTGTCCAACATGTTTCCAACGTTTTCAATGCATTAGTCGCTCATTCGCCTCGAAAAATGAAGGGGTCGGTCGGGGGGTGAAAATCTGCCGCACGCACCTCCCGCACGGCGACGACCGCACCACCCACGGACGGGCTGATGCCAATGCCAAAATCCTTTCGCACGGTGATTGTCCAACATGGTTCCAACGTTTTCAATGCATTGGTCGCTCATTCGTCTCGAAAAATGAAGGGGTCGGTCGGGGGGTGAAAATCAGCCGCACGCACCTCCCGCACGGCGACGACCGCGCCACCCACGGACGGGCTGATGCCAATGCCAAAATCCTTTCGCACGGTGATTGTCCAACATGGTTCCAACGTTTTCAATGCATCGGTCAATCATTCATCTCGAAAAATGAAGGGGTCGGTCGGGGGGTGAAAATCTGCCGCACGCACCACCCGCACGGCGTCGACCGCACCACCCACGGACGGGCTGATGCCAATGCGAAAATCCTTTCGCACGGTGATTGTCCAACATGTTTCCAACGTTTTCAATGCATTGGTCGCTCATTCGTCTCGAAAAATGAAGGGGTCGGTCGGGGGGTGGAAATCAGCCGCACGCACCTCCCGCACGGCGACGACCGCACCACCCACGGACGGGCTGGTGCCAATGCGAAAATCCTTTCGCACGGTGATTGTCCAACATGGTTCCAACGTTTTCAATGCATTGTTCGATCATTCGTCTCAAAAAATGAAGGGGTCGGTCGGGGGGTGAAAATCTGCCGCACGGCGTCGACCGCACCACCCACGGACGGGCTGATGCCAATGCCAAAATCCTTTCGCACGGTGATTGTCCAACATCTTTCCAACGTTTTCAATGCATTGGTCATGCGTTACTCTCGAAAAAGGAGGGGGTCGGTCGGGGGGTGAAAATCTGCCGCACGCACCTCCCGCAAGGCGTCGACCGCACCACCCACAGACGGGCTGATGCTAATGCCAAAATCCTTTCGCACGGTGATTGTCAAACATGGTTCCAACGTTTTCAATGCATTGGTCAATCATTCATCTCGAAAAATCAAGGGGTCGGTCGGGGGCTGAAAATCTGCCGCACGTACCTCCCGCACGGCGACGACCGCACCACCCACGGACGGGCTGATGCCAATGCCAAAATCCTTTCGCACGGTGATTGTCAAACATGGTTCCAACGTTTTCAATGCATTGGTCAATCATTCATCTCGAAAAATCAAGGGGTCGGTCGGGGGCTGAAAATCTGCCGCACGCACCTCCCGCACGGCGACGACCGCACCACCCACGGACGGGCTGATGCCAATACCAAAATCCTTTCGCACGGTGATTGTCAAACATGGTTCCAACGTTTTCAATGCATTGGTCAATCATTCATCTCGAAAAATCAAGGGGTCGGTCGGTGGCTGAAAATCTACCGCACGCACCACCAGCACGGCGTCGACCGCACCACCCACGGACGGGTGGATGCCAATGCCAAAATCCTTTCGCACGGTGATTGTCCAACATGTTTCCAACGTTTTCAATGCATTGGTCGATCATTCGTCTCGAAAAATGAAGGGGTCGGTCGGGGGGTGAAAATCTGCCGCACGCACCTCCCGCACGGCGTCGACCGCACCACCCACGGACGGGCTGATGCCAATGCCAAAATCCTTTCGCACGGTGATTGTCCAACATGTTTCCAACGTTTTCAATGCATTGGTCAATCATTCATCTCGAAAAATCAAGGGGTCGGTCGGGGGGTGAAAATCTGCCGCACGCACCACCCGCACGGCGTCGACCGCACCACCCACGGACGGGCTGAAGCCAATGCCTAAATCCTTTCGCTCGGTGACTGTCCACCATGTTTCCAACGTTTTCAATGCATTGGTCGCTCATTCGTCTCGAAAAATCATGGGGTCGGTCAAGGGGTGAAAATCTGCCGCACGCACCTCCCGCACTACGTCGACCGCACCACCCACGGACGGGCTGATGCCAATGCCAAAATCCATTCGCACGGTGATTGTCCAACATGTTTCCAACATTTTCAATGCATTGGTCGCTCATTCGTCTCGAAAAGTGATGGGGTCGGTCCAGGGGTGAATGTCCAACATGTTTCCAACGTTTTCAATGCATTGGTCATGCGTTACTCTCGAAAAATCAAGGGGTCGGTCGAGGGGTGAAAATCTTCCGCACGCACCACCCGCACGTGGTCGACCGCTGCACGCACGGACCAACCAGCAGCACGACGCTCGGATGATTGCTCACCGAAGGTACAGCACGTGCCCGGCAGCACGTTTTCAATGCATTGGTCACTCATTCGTCCGCCACATCGTGGCCGACGGCCCAGCGCCACAACGTGGTAGGGGCTGGTGCCGACCATTGTTTCCCACCTCCTTGGTATAAACGTCCGAGATTGAGGAAACGGAGCGCGCGGCCCACAAGCGACGAGCCATCCCCTCGTCGCGGGGAGGCCTCGGGATATGTTACTGCCGCTTTCGAAAAAGACTCAGCCTCATAGGAATGGCGTTGGGCGTCGAGGGTGTGTTGTGGGGGGGGGGGGACGAATCTGTGCGACATGGGGCTGAATCTCAGTGGATCGTGGCAGCAAGGCCACTCTGCCACTTACAATACCCCGTCGCGTATTTAAGTCGTCTGCAAAGGATTCTGCCCGCCGTCCGGTCGAAATTAATATTCAAGGCGGCCCGTCGCGGCTCGTTCGCCGCGGGGGCTTCACCAGTGCTAAGTGCGGTGCGGTCGGTCGGTCGCGCGCGGGTCAAGATATGGTACCTAATATAGGAGTTCATGGTGCAGACGACCGACCCTGCACGCACGTGGCGGACGCAGCAGCAGCACGCACGCACTGCCTGACCGCACGCGGCGCAGGCAGCAGCATGTCTCGCGATCGAAGGTGCGGACGGACCGCACCCAGCAGCACCGACCGAACGAACGGGGCCGACGCAGCACCCCGCACGGACGGGCTGCGCACCGAGGAGGCCGACCAGACCGACGTCGCAACGCCACAACAAGGTAGGGGAGGGTGCCGACCATTGTTTCGTACCAGCTGGGTATAAACGTCCGAGATCGAGGAAACGGACGTTCGGACCCCTTCCCGAATCCCAATGCCAAAATCCTTTCGCACGATGATCGTCCAACATGTTTCCCACGTTTTCAATACACCGGTCATGCATTTGTCCGGAAAAATGACGGGGTCGGTCGAGGGGTGAAAATCTGCCGCACGCACCACCCGCACGGCCTCGACCGCAGCACGCACGGACGGGCTGACCGCAGCCAGCAGCACCACGCTGCAGCACGCGCGGACCAGCCAGCAGCACGACGCTCGGACGGCTGCACACCGAAGGGACAGCACCACGCACGACGTAGACCGCAGCCAGCTGCTCCACGGCACTGCAGCACCAGCAGCAGCCAGCAGCACTGCAGCATAGCAGTCGCCAGCACCACCGCAGCACCGCGCTCGGTCGACTGCACACCGAAGGGACAACACCACGCACGGCGACGACCGAACGAAAGTGCGGACGGACCGCACCCGGCAGCACCGACCGACCGAACGGGGCCGACGCAGCACCCCGCACGGACGGGCTGCGCACCGAGGGGGCCGACGGGACCGACTTCGCAACGCCACAACAAGGTAGGGGAGGGTGCCGACCATTGTTTCGCACCAGCTGGGTATAAACATCCGAGATTGAGGAAACGGACATTCGGACCCCTTCCCGAATCCCAATGCCAAAATCCTTTCGCACGATGATCGTCCAACATGTTTCCCACGTTTTCAATGCACTTGTCATGCATTATTCCCGAAAAATGACGGGGTCGGTCGAGGGGTGAAAATCTGCCGCACGCACCACCCGCACGGCCTCGACCGCAGCACGCACGGACGGGCTGACCGCAGCCAGCAGCAACACGCTGCGGCACGCGCGGACCAGCCAGCAGCACGACGCTCGGACGGCTGCACAACGAAGGGACAGCACCACGCACGGCGTCGACCGCAGCCAGCTGCACCACAGCAGCCAGCAGCACAGCTGCCCGCTGCACAGCGGCCAGCGGCAGCCAGCACGCACCGGCTGTCCGCACGCGCGCCGTGCCAAGTGCCAAGTGCAAAGTGCTAAGTGCTAAGTGCGGTGCGGTCGGTCGGTCGCGCGCGGGTCAAGATATGGTATCTAATATAGGAGGACATGGTGCAGACGGCCGACCCTGCACGCACGTGGCGGACGCAGCAGCAGCAAGCACGCACTGCCTGACCGCACGCGGCGCAGGCAGCAGCACGTCTCGTGATCGAAGGTGCGGACGGACCGCACCCGGCAGCACCGACCGAACGAACGGGGCCGACGCAGCACCCCGCACGGACGGGCTGCGCACCGAGGAGGCCGACCGGACCGACGTCGCAACGCCACAACAAGGTAGGGGAGGGTGCCGACCATTGTTTCGTACCAGCTGGGTATAAACGTCCGAGATCGAGGAAACGGACGTTCTGACCCCTTCCCGAATCCCAATGCCAAAATCCTTTCGCACGATGATCGTCCAACATGTTTCCCACGTTTTCAATGCACCGGTCATGCATTTGTCCCGAAAAATGACGGGGTCGGTCGAGGGGTGAAAATCTGCCGCACGCACGACGTAGACCGCAGCCAGCTGCACCACAGCACTGCAGCACCAGCAGCAGCCAGCAGCACAGCAGCACAGCAGCAGCCAGCAGCCAGCAGCACTGCAGCACAGCAGCAGCCAGCACCACCGCAGCACAGCAGCCAGCAGCACCGCAGCACAGCAGCAGCCAGCAGCACGCACAGCACCGACCGAGGGGGCCGACGGGACCGACTTCGCAACGCCACAACAAGGTAGGGGAGGGTGCCGACCATTGTTTCGTACCAGCTGGGTATAAACGTCCGAGATCGAGGAAACGGACGTTCGGACCCCTTCCCGAATCCCAATGCCAAAATCCTTTCGCACGATGATCGTCCAACATGTTTCCCACGTTTTCAATGCACCGGTCATGCATTTGTCCCGAAAAATGACGGGGTCGGTCGAGGGGTGAAAATCTGCCGCACGCACCACCCGCACGGCCTCGACAGCAGCACGCACGGACGGGCTGACCGCAGCCAGCAGCACCACGCTGCAGCACGCGCGGACCAGCCAGCAGCACGACGCTCGGACGGCTGCACACCGAAGGGACAGCACCACGCACGACGTAGACCGCACCCAGCTGCACCACAACACTGCAGCACCAGCAGCAGCCAGCAGCACAGCAGCCAGCAGCACCGCAGCACAGCAGCAGCCAGCAGCACAGCAGCAGCCAGCAGCCAGCAGCACTGCA
Source organism: Cinnamomum chago (assembly GCA_038049695.1). Classification (NCBI taxonomy): domain Eukaryota; kingdom Viridiplantae; phylum Streptophyta; class Magnoliopsida; order Laurales; family Lauraceae; genus Cinnamomum; species Cinnamomum chago. The sequence continues at coordinate 65,839,014 of CP142462.1, read as the reverse complement.
GCACAGCAGCAGCCAGCAGCACTGCAGCACAGCAGCAGCCAGCAGCACCGCCGCCAGCAGCCGCACAGCAGCCCGCAGCACCGCAGCAGCCAGCAGCACTGCACCACCGCCGCCAGCAGCACGGCAGCAGAGCAGCCATCAGCACCGCAGCACAGCAGCCCAGCAACCAGCACCACAGCAGCAACCAGAAGCACAGCAGCCAGCACGGACGGCTGCACACCGAAGGGACAGCACCACGCACGCACCGGCTGACCGCACGCGCGCCGTGCCAAGTGCCAAGTGCAAAGTGCTAAGTGCTAAGTGCGGTGCTGTCGCGCGCGCGTCATGATATATTGTCTAATATAGGTGGACATGGTGCAGACGGCCGACACCGCACGCACGTGGCTGACGCACCAGCAGCACGCACGCACCGCCTGACCGCACGCGGCGCAGGCAGCGGCACGTCGCGCGAACGAAAGAGCGGACGGACGGCAACCGGCAGCACCGACCGACCGAAAGGGGCCGACGCAGCACCACGCACGGACGGGCTGCGCACCGAGGGGGCCGACCGGACCGACGTCGCAACGCCACAACAAGGTAGGGGAGGGTGCCGACCATTGTTTCGTACCAGCTGGGTATAAACGTCCGAGATCGAGGAAACGGACGTTCGGACCCCTTAACGAATCCCAATGCCAAAATCCTTTCGCACGATGATTGTCCAACATGTTTCCCACGTTTCCAATGCTTTGGTCCCGCATTTGCCTCAAAAAATCAAGGGGTCGGTCGAGGGGTGAAAATATACCGCACGCACCGCCCGCACGACGTCGCCCGCAGCACGCACGGACGGGCTGACCGCAGCCAGCAGCACCGCAGCAGCGCACAGCAGCCAGCAGCACCGCAGCAGCCAGCAGCACTGCAGCACCGCAGCGCAGCAGCCAGCAGCACCGCAGCACAGCAGCCAGCAGCACCACAGCAGCCCGCAGCACCAGGCTGCAGCACCGCGCTCGGTCGACTGCACACCGAAGGGACAGCGCCACGCACGGCGACGACCGAACGAAAGTGCGGACGGACCGCAGCCGGTAGCACCGACCGACCGAACGGGGCCAACGCTGCACCCCGCACGGTCGGGCTGCGCACCGAGTGGGACGACGGGACCGACATCGCAACGCCACAACAAGGTAGGGGCTGGTGCCGACCATTGTTTCGTACCAGCTGGGTATAAACGTCCGAGATCGAGGAAACGGACGTTCGGACCCCTTCCCGGATGCCAATGCCAAAATCCTTTCGCACGATGATCGTCCAACATGTTTCCCACGTTTTCAATGCACTGATCATGCATTAGTCCCGAAAAATGGCGGGGTCGGTCGAGGGCTGAAAATCTGCCGCACGCACCACCCGCACGGCCTCGACCGCAGCACGCACGGACGGGCTGACCGCCGCCAGCAGCACGACGCTGCAGCACGCGCGGACCAGCCAGCAGCGCGACGCTCGGACGGCTGCACACCGAAGGGAAAGCACCATGCACGGCGTCGACC
>CP142462.1:65822500-65827500 GCA_038049695.1 Cinnamomum chago | reverse complement strand
AATCACCGTGAGAAAGGATTTTGGCATCGGCATCAGACCGTCCGTGGGTGCAGCGGTCGACGTCGTGCGGGTGGTGCGTGCGGCAGATTTTCACCCCTCGACCGACCCCTTGATTTTTCGAGAGTAACGCATGACCAATGCAGTGAAAACGTGGGAAACATGTTGGATGATCACCGTGCGAAAGGATTTTGGAGTTGGCATCAGCCCGTCCGGGGGTGGTGCGGTCGACGTCGGGCGGGTGGTGCGTGCGGCAGATTTTCACCCCTCGACCGACCCCTTCATTTTTTGGGACGAATGAGCGACCAATGCATTGAAAACGTGGGAAACATATTGGACGATCATCGTGCGAAAGGATTTTGGCATTGGCAACCGGGAAGGGGTCCGAACGTCCGTTTGCTCGATCTCGGACGTTTATACCCAGCTGGTGCGAAACAATGGTCGGCACCAGCCCCTACCTTGTTGTGGCGTTGCGATGTCGGTCCCGTCGGCCCACTCGGTGCGCAGCCCGACCGTGCGGGGTGCAGCGTTGGCCCCGTTCGGTCGGTCGGTGCTGCCGGGTGCGGTCCGTCCGCACTTTCGTTCGGTCGTCGCCGTGCGTGGTGCTGTCCCTTCGGTGTGGAGTCGACCGAGCGCTGTGCTGCGGGCTGCGCCGTGCGTGCTGCAGCCTGGTGCTGCGGGCTGCGGTGCTGCCGGCTGCTGTGGTGCTGCTGGCTGCTGGCTGCTGTGCTGCTGTGCTGCGGTGCTGCTGGCTGCTGCTGCGGTGCTGCTGGCTGCTGGCTGCTGTGCTGCTGTGCTGCGGTGCTGCTGTGCTGCGGTGCTGCTGGCTGCTGTGCTGCGGTGCTGCTGGCTGCTGTGCTGCGGTGCTGCTGGGCTGCTGGCTGCGGTGCTGCTGTGCTGCTGGCTGCTGCGGTGCGCTGCGGTGCTGCTGTGCTGCTGGGTGCTGCTGGTTGCTGTGCTGCTGGGCTGCTGGCTGCGGTGCTGCGGTGCTGCTGTGCTGCTGGCTGCTGCTGTGCTGCTGGGTGCTGCTGGCTGCTGTGCTGCGGTGCTGCTGGACTGCTGGCTGCGGTGCTGCGGTGCTGCTGTGCTGCGGTGCTGCTGTGCTGCGGTGCTGCTGTGCGGCTGTGCTGCGGTGCGCTGCGGTGCTGCTGTGCGTTGCGGTGCTGCTGTGCTGCTGGGTGCTGCTGGCAGCTGTGGTGCAGCGGGCTGCGGTCGACGCCGTGCATGGTGCTGTCCCTTCGGTGTGCGGCCGTCCGAGCGTCGCGCTGCTGGCTGGTCCGCGCGTGCTGCAGCGTCGTGCTGCTGGCTGCGGTCAGCCCGTCCGTGCGTGCTGCGGTCGAGGCCGTGCGGGTGGTGCGTGCGGCAGATTTTCACCCCTCGACCGACCCCGCCATTTTTCGGGACTAATGCATTATCAGTACATTGAAAACGTGGGAAACATGTTGGACGATCATCGTGCGAAAGGATTTTGGCATTGGCATCCGGGAAGGGGTCCGAACGTCTGTTTCCTCGATCTCGGACGTTTATACCCAGCTGGTACGAAACAATGGTCGGCACCAGCCCCTACCTTGTTGTGGCGTTGCGATGTCGGTCCCGTCGTCCCACTCGGTGCGCAGCCCGACCGTGCGGGGTGCAGCGTTGGCCCCGTTCGGTCGGTCGGTGCTGCCGGCTGCGGTCCGTCCGCACTTTCGTTCGGTCGTCGCCGTGCGTGGCGCTGTCCCTTCGGTGTGCAGTCGACCGAGCGCGGTGCTGCAGCCTGGTGCCGCGGGCTTCTGTGGTGCTGCTGGCTGCTGTGCTGCGGTGTTGCTAGCTGCTGCTGCGGTGCTGCTGGCTGCTGTGCTGCGGTGCTGCTGGGCTGCTGGCTGCGGTGCTGCAGTGCGGCTGGCTGCTGCGGTGCTGCTGGCTGCTGTGCGCTGCTGTGCTGCTGTGCGCTGCGGTGCTGCTGGGTGCTGCTGGGTGCTGTGCTGCTGGCTGCTGTGGTGCAGCTGGCTGCGGTCGACGCCGTGCGTGGTGCTGTCCCTTCGGTGTGCAGCCGTCCGAGTGTCGTGCTGCTGGCTGGTCCGCGCGTGCTGCAGCTGGCAGCGGTCAGCCCGTCCGTGTGTGCTGCGGTCGAGGCCGTGCGGGTGGTGCGTGCGGCAGATTTTCACCCCTCGAACGACCCCGTCATTTTTCGGGACACAAGCATGACAAGTGCATTGAAAACGTGGGAAACATGTTGGACGATCATCGTGCGAAAGGAATTTAGCATTGGGATTCGGGAAGGGGTCCGAATGTCCGTTTCCTCGATCTCGGACGTTTATACCCAGCTGGTGCGAAACAATGGTCGGCACCCTCCCCTACCTTGTTGTGGCGTTGCGAAGTCGGTCCCGTCGGTGCGCAGCCCGTCCGTGCGGGGTGCTGCGTCGGCCCCGTTCGGTCGGTCGGTGCTGCCGGGGGCTGTCCGTCCGCACTTTCGTTCGGTCGTCGCCGTGCGTGGTGCTGTCCCTTCGGTGTGCAGTCGACCGAGCGCGGTGCTGCTGGCTGCGCCATGCGTGCTGCTGGCTGCTGCTGTGCTGCGGTGCTGCTGGCTGCTGCTGTGCTGCAGTGCTGCTGTGCTGCGGTGGTGCTGGCTGCTGCTGTGCTGCAGTGCTGCTGGCGGCTGCTGTGCTGCGGGCTGCTGCTGTGCTGCTGTGCTGCTGGCTGCTGCTGGTGCTGCAGTGCTGTGGTGCAGCTGGCTGCGGTCTACGTCGTGCGTGGTGCTGTCCCTTCGGTGTGCAGCCGTCCGAGCGTCGTGCTGCTGGCTGGTCCGCGCGTGCTGCAGCGTGGTGCTGCTGGCTGCGGTCAGCCTGTCCGTGCGTGCTGCGGTCGAGGCCGTGCGGGTGGTGCGTGCGGCAGATTTTCACCCCTCGACCGACCCCGCCATTTTTCGGGACTGATGCATGACCAGTGCATTGAAAACGTGGGAAACATGTTGGACGATCATCGTGCGAAAGGATTTTGGCATTGGCATCCGGGAAGGGGTCCGAACGTCCGTTTCCTCGATCTCGGACGTTTATACCCAGCTGGTGCGAAACAATGGTCGGCACCCTCCCCTACCTTGTTGTGGCGTTGCGATGTCGGCCCCCTCGGTGCGCAGCCCGTCCGTGCGGGGTGCTGCGTCGGCCCCGTTCGGTCGGTCGGTGCTGCCGGGTGCGGCCCGTCCGCACTTTCGTTCGGTCGTGGCCGTGCGTGGTGCTGTCCCTTCGGTGTGCTGTCGACCGAGCGCGGTGCAGCGGGCTGCGCCATGCGTGCTGCAGCTTGGTGCTGCGGGCTGCTGTGGTGCTGCGGGCAGCTGCGCTGCGGTGCTGCTGGCTGCTGTGCTGTTGGCTGCAGTGCTGCTGTGCTGCGGGCGGCGGTGCTGCTGTGCTGCGGGCTGCTCTGCTGCTGCGGTGCTGCCGGCTGCTGTGGTGCTGCTGGCTGCTGTGCTGCGGTGCTGCTGGCTGCTGCTGCGGTGCTGCTGGCTGCTGTGCTGCGGTGCTGCTGGGCCGCTGGCTGCGGTGCTGCTGTGCCGCTGGCTGCGGTGCGCTGCTGTGCTGCTGCGCGCTGCGGTGCTGCTGTGCTGCGCGCTGCTGGGTGCTGTGCTGCTTGGTGCAGCTGGCTGCGGTCGACGCCGTGCGTGGTGCTGTCCTTCGGTGTGCAGCAGTACGAGCGTCGTGCTGCTGGCTGGTCCGCGCGTGCTGCAGCGTGGTGCTGCTGGATGCGGTCAGCCCGTCCGTGCGTGCTGCGGTCGAGGCCGTGCGGGTGGTGCGTGCGGCAGATTTTCACCCCTCGACCGACCCCGTCATTTTTCCTGACAAATGCATGACAAGTGCATTGAAAACGTGGCAAACATGTTGGACGATCATCATGCGAAAGGATTTTCGCATTGGGATTCGGGAAGGGGTCCGAATGTCCGTTTCCTCGATCTCGGACGTTTATACCCAGCTGGTGCGAAACAATGGTCGGCACCCTCCCCTACCTTGTTGTGGCGTGGCGAAGTCGGTCCCGTCGGCCCCCTCGGTGCGCAGCCCGTCCGTGCGGGGTGCTGCGTCGGCCCCGTTCGGTCGGTCGGTGCTGCCGGGTGCGGTCCGTCCGCACTTTCATTCGGTCGTCGCCGTGCGTGATGTTGTCCCTTCGGTCTGCAGTCGAACGAGCGCGGTGCTGCTGGCTGCGCCGTGCGTGCTGCTGGCTGCTGCTGTGCTGCGGTGCTGCTGGCTGCTGCAGTGCTGCTGGTTGCTGGCTGCTGCTGGCTGCTGCTGGTGCTGCAGTGCTGTGGTGCAGCTGGCTGCGGTCTACGTCGTGCGTGGTGCTGTCCCTTCGGTGTGCAGCCGTCCGAGCGTCGTGCTGCTGGCTGGTCCGCGCGTGCTGCTGGGTGCCGCTGGCCGCTGTGCAGCGGGCTGCTGTGGTGCAGCTGGCTGCGGTCGACGCCGTGCGTGGTGCTGTCCCTTCGTTGAGCAGCCGTCCGAGCGTCGTGCTGCTGGCTGGTCCGCGCGTGCCGCAGCGTGTTGCTGCTGGCTGCGGTCAGCCCGTCCGTGCGTGCTGCGGTCGAGGCCGTGCGGGTTGTGCGTGCGGCAGATTTTCACCCCTCGACCGACCCCGTCATTTTTCGGGAATAATGCATGACAAGTGCATTGAAAACGTGGGAAATATGTTGGACGATCATCGTGCGAAAGGATTTTGGCATTGGGATTCGGGAAGGGGTCCGAATGTCCGTTTCCTCGATCTCGGACGTTTATACCCAGCTGGTGCGAAACAATGGTCGGCACCCTCCCCTACCTTGTTGTGGCATTACGAAGTCGGTCCCGTCGGCCCCCTCGGTGCGCAGCCCGTCCATGCGGGGTGCTGCGTCGGCCTCGTTCGGTCGGTCGGTGCTGCCGGGTGCGGTCCGTCCGCACTTTCGTTCGGTCGTCGCCGTGCGTGGTGCTGTCCCTTCGGTGTGCAGTCGACCGAGCGCGGTGCTGCTGGCTGCTGCGGTGCTGCTGTGCTGCGGTGGTGCTGGCTGCTGC
>CP142462.1:65772500-65812500 GCA_038049695.1 Cinnamomum chago | reverse complement strand
CAGTTTCGTTCGGTCGTGGCCGTGCGTGGTGCTGTCCCTTCGGTGTGCTGTCGACCGAGCGCGGTGCTGCGGGCTGCGCCGTGCGTGCTGCAGCTTGGTGCTGCGGGCTGCTGTGCTGTTGGCTGCAGTGCTGCTGTGCTGCGGGCGGCGGTGCTGCTGTGCTGCGGGCTGCTCTGCTGCTGCGGTGCTGCCGGCTGCTGTGGTGCTGCTGGCTGCTGTGCTGCGGTGCTGCTGGCTGCTGCTGCGGTGCTGCTGGCTGCTGGCTGCGGTGCTGCTGTGCCGCTGGCTGCTGTGCGCTGCTGTGCTGCTGTGCGCTGCGGTGCTGCTGTGCTGCGGGCTGCTGGGTGCTGCTGGGTGCTGTGCGGCTGTGGTGTAGCTGGCTGCGGTCGACGCCGTGCGTGGTGTTGTCCTTCGGTGTGCAGCCGTCCGAGCGTCGTGCTGCTGGCTGGTCCGCGCGTGCTGCAGCGTGGTGCTGCTGGCTGCGGTCAGCCCGTCCGTGCGTGCTGCGGTCGAGGCCGTGCGGGTGGTGCGTGCGGCAGATTTTCACCCCTCGACCGACCCCGTCATTTTTCCGGACAAATGCATGACAAGTGCATTGAAAACGTGGGAAACATGTTGGACGATCATCGTGCGAAAGGATTTTCGCATTGGGATTCGGGAAGGGGTCCGAATGTCCGTTTCCTCGATCTCGGACGTTTATACCCAGCTGGTGCGAAACAATGGTCGGCACCCTCCCCTACCTTGTTGTGGCGTGGCGAAGTCGGTCCCGTCGGCCCCCTCGGTGCGCAGCCCGTCCGTGCGGGGTGCTACGTCGGCCCCGTTAGGTCGGTCGGTGCTGCCGGGTGCGGTCCGTCCGCACTTTCGTTCGGTCGTCGCCGTGCGTGGTGTTGTCCCTTCGGTCTGCAGTCGAACGAGCGCGGTGCTGCTGGCTGCGCCGTGCGTGCTGCTGGCTGCTGCTGTGCTGCAGTGCTGCTGTGTTGCGGTGCTGCTGTGCTGCGGTGCTGCTGGCTGCTGCTGTGCTGCTGGCTGCTGCTGGTGCTGCAGTGCTGTGGTGCAGCTGGCTGCGGTCTACGTCGTGCGTGGTGCTGTCCCTTCGGTGTGCAGCCGTCCGAGCGTCGTGCTGCTGGCTGGTCCGCGCATGCTGCAGCGTGGTGCTGCTGGCTGCGGTCAGCCCGTCCGTGCGTGCTGCGGTCGAGGCCGTGCGGGTGGTGCGTGCGGCAGATTTTCACCCCTCGACCGACCCCGTCATTTTTCAGGACAAATGCATGACCGGTGCATTGAAAACGTGGGAAACAGGTTGGACGATCATCGTGCGAAAGGATTTTGGCATTGGGATTCAGGAAGGGGTCCGAACGTCCGTTTCCTCGATCTCGGACGTTTATACCCAGCTGGTACGAAACAATGGTCGGCACCCTCCCCTACCTTGTTGTGGCGTTGCGACGTCGGTTCGGTCGGCCTCCTCGGTGCGCAGCCCGTCCGTGCGGGGTGCTGCGTCGGCCCCGTTCGTTCGGTCGGTGCTGCCGGGTGCGGTCCGTCCGCACCTTCGATCGCGAGACGTGCTGCTGCCTGCGCCGCGTGCGGTCAGGCAGTGCGTGCGTGCTGCTGCTGCGTCCGCCACGTGCGTGCAGGGTCGGCCGTCTGCACCATGTCCTCGTATATTAGATACCATATCTTGACCCGCGCGCGACCGACCGACCGCACCGCACTTAGCACTTAGCACTTTGCACTTGGCACGGCGCGCGTGCGGTCAGCCGGTGCGTGCTTGCTGCTGCTGGGTGCTGCTGGCTGCCGCTGGCCGCTGTGCAGCGGGCTGCTGTGGTGCAGCGGGCTGCGGTCGACGCCGTGCGTGGTGCTGTCCCTTCGTTGTGCAGCAGTCCGAGCGTCGTGCTGCTGGCTGGTCCAGGCATGCCGCGGCGTGTTGCTGCTGGCTGCGGTCAGCCCGTCCGTGCGTGCTGCGGTCGAGGCCGTGCGGGTGGTGCGTGCGGCAGATTTTCACCCCTCGACCGACCCCGTCATTTTTCGGGAATAATGCATGACAAGTGCATTGAAAACGTGGGAAACATGTTGGACGATCATCGTGCGAAAGGATTTTGGCATTGGGATTCGGGAAGGGGTCCGAATGTCCGTTTCCTCGATCTCGGACGTTTATACCCAGCTGGTTCGAAACAATGGTCGGCTCCCTCCCCTACCTTGTTGTGGCGTTGCGAAGTCGGTCCCCTCGGCCCCCTCGGTGCGCAGCCCGTCCGTGCGGGGTGCTGCGTCTGCCCCGTTCGGTCGGTCGGTGCTGCCGGGTGCGGTCCGTCCGCACTTTCGTTCGGTCGTCGCCGTGCGTGGTGCTGTCCCTTCAGTGTGCAGTCGACCGAGCGCGGTGCTGCTGGCTGCTGCTGTGCTGCTGTGCTGCGGTGGTGCTGGCTGCTGCAGTGCTGCTGGCTGCTGGCTGCTGCTGTGCTGCTGCTGGTGCTGCAGTGCTGTGGAGCAGCTGGCTGCGGTCTACGTCGTGCGTGGTGCTGTCCCTTCGGTGTGCAGTCGTCCGAGCGTCGTGCTGCTGGCTGGTCTGCGCGTGCTGCAGCGTGGTGCTGCTGGCTGCGGTCAGCCCGTCCGTGCGTGCTGCGGTCGAGGCCGTGCGGGTGGTGCGTGCGGCAGATTTTCACCCCTCGACCGACCCCGTCATTTTTCGGTACAAATGCATGACCGGTGCATTGAAAACGTGGGAAACATGTTGGACGGTCATCGTGCGAAAGGATTTTGGCATTGGGATTCGGGAAGGGGTCCGAACGTCCGTTTCCTCGATCTCGGACGTTTATACCCAGCTGGTACGAAACAATGGTCGGCACCCTCCCCTACCTTGTTGTGGCGTTGCGACGTCGGTCCGGTCGGCCTCCTCGGTGCGCAGCCCGTCCGTGCGGGGTGCTGCGTCGGCCCCGTTCGTTCGGTCGGTGCTGCCGGGTGCGGTCCGTCCGCACCTTCGATCGCGAGACGTGCTGCTGCCTGCGCCGCGTGCGGTCAGGCAGTGCGTGCGTGCTGCTGCTGCGTCCGCCACGTGCGTGCAGGGTCGGCCGTCTGCACCATGTCCTCGTATATTAGATACCATATCTTGACCCGCGCGCGACCGACCGACCGCACCGCACTTAGCACTTAGCACTTTGCACTTGGCACGGCGCGCGTGCGGTCAGCCGGTGCGTGCTTGCTGCTGCTGGGTGCTGCTGGCTGCCGCTGGCCGCTGTGCAGCGGGCTGCTGTGGTGCAGCTGGCTGCGGTCGACGCCGTGCGTGGTGCTGTCCCTTCGTTGTGCAGCAGTCCGAGCGTCGTGCTGCTGGCTGGTCCGCGCATGCCGCAGCGTGTTGCTGCTGGCTGCGGTCAGCCCGTCCGTGCGTGCTGCGGTCGAGGCCGTGCGGGTGGTGCGTGCGGCAGATTTTCACCCCTCGACCGACCCCGTCATTTTTCGGGAATAATGCATGACAAGTGCATTGAAAACGTGGGAAACATGTTGGACGATCATCGTGCGAAAGGATTTTGGCATTGGGATTCGGGAAGGGGTCCGAATGTCCGTTTCCTCGATCTCGGACATTTATACCCAGCTGGTTCGAAACAATGGTCGGCACCCTCCCCTACCTTGTTGTGGCGTTGCGAAGTCGGTCCCCTCGGCCCCCTCGGTGCGCAGCCCGTCCGTGCGGGGTGTTGCGTCTGCCCCGTTCGGTCGGTCGGTGCTGCCGGGTGCGGTCCGTCCGCACTTTCGTTCGGTCGTCGCCGTGCGTGGTGCTGTCCCTTCAGTGTGCAGTCGACCGAGCGCGGTGCTGCTGGCTGCTGCTGTGCTGCGGTGGTGCTGGCTGCTGCTGTGCTGCAGTGCTGCTGGCTGCTGGCTGCTGCTGTGCTGCTGTGCTGCTGGCTGCTGCTGGTGCTGCAGTGCTGTGGAGAAGCTGGCTGCGGTCTACGTCGTGCGTGGTGCTGTCCCTTCGGTGTGCAGCCGTCCGAGCGTCGTGCTGCTGGCTGGTCTGCGCGTGCTGCAGCGTGGTGCTGCTGGCTGCGGTCAGCCCGTCCGTGCGAGCTGCGGTCGAGGCCGTGCGGGTGGTGCGTGCGGCAGATTTTCACCCCTCGACCGACCCCGTCATTTTTCGGTACAAATGCATGACCGGTGCATTGAAAACGTGGGAAACATGTTGGACGGTCATCGTGCGAAAGGATTTTGGCATTGGGATTCGGGAAGGGGTCCGAACGTCCGTTTCCTCGATCTCGGACGTTTATACCCAGCTGGTACGAAACAATGGTCGGCACCCTCCCCTACCTTGTTGTGGCGTTGCGACGTCGGTCCGGTCGGCCTCCTCGGTGCGCAGCCCGTCCGTGCGGGGTGCTGCGTCGGCCCCGTTCGTTCGGTCGGTGCTGCCGGTGCGGTCCGTCCGCACCTTCGATCGCGAGACGTGCTGCTGCCTGCGCCGCGTGCGGTCAGGCAGTGCGTGCGTGCTGCTGCTGCGTCCGCCACGTGCGTGCAGGGTCGGCCGTCTGCACCATGTCCTCCTATATTAGATACCATATCTTGACCCGCGCGCGACCGACCGACTGCACCGCACTTAGCACTTAGCACTTAGCACTTAGCACTTGGCACTTGGCGCGGAGCGCGTGCGGTCAGCCGGTGCGTGCTTTTTATCTGCTGGGTGCCGCTGGCCGCCGTGCGGCGGGCTGCTGTGGTGCAGCTGGCTGCGGTCGACGCCGTGCGTGGGGCTGTCCCTTCGTTGTGCAGCCGTCCGAGCGTCGTGCTGCTGGCTGGTCCGCGCGTGCCGCAGCGTGTTACTGCTGGCTGCGGTCAGCCCGTCCGTGCGTGCTGCGGTCGAGGCCGTGCGGGTGGTGCGTGCGGCTGATTTTCACCCCTCGACCGACCCCGTCATTTTTCCGGACAAAAGCATGACAAGTGCATTGAAAACGTGGGAAACATGTTGGACGTTCATCGTGCGAAAGGATTTTCGCATTGGGATTCGGGAAGGGGTCCGAATGTCCGTTTCCTCGATCTCGGACGTTTATACCCAGCTGGTGCGAAACAATGGTCGGCACCCTCCCCTACCTTGTTGTGGCGTGGCGAAGTCGGTCTCGTCGGCCCCCTCGGTGCGCAGCCCGTCCGTGCGGGGTGCTGCGTCGGCCCCGTTCGGTCGGTCGGTGCTGCCGGGTGCGGTCCGTCCGCACTTTCGTTCGGTCGTCGCCGTGCGTGGTGTTGTCCCTTCGGTGTGCAGTCGAACGAGCGCGGTGCTGCTGGCTGCGCCGTGCGTGCTGCTGGCTGCTGCTGTGCGTGCTGCTGGCTGCTGCTGTGCTGCGGTGCTGCTGGCTGCTGCTGTGCTGCGGTGCTGCTGTGCTGCGGTGCTGCTGTGCTGCGGTGGTGCTGGCTGCTGCTGTGCTGCAGTGCTGCTGGCTGCTGGCTGCTGCTGTGCTGCTGGCTGCTGCTGGTGCTGCAGTGCTGTGGTGCAGCTGGCTGCGGTCTACGTCGTGCGTGGTGCTGTCCCTTCGGTGTGCAGCCGTCCGAGCGTCGTGCTGCTGGCTGGTCCGCGCGTGCTGCAGCGTGGTGCTGCTGGCTGCGGTCAGTCCGTCCGTGCGTGCTGCGGTCGAGGCCGTGCGGGTGGTTCGTGCGGCAGATTTTCACCCCTCGACCGACCCCGTCATTTTTCGGGACAAATGGATGACCGGTGCATTGAAAACGTGGGAAACATGTTGGACGATCATCGTGCGAAAGGATTTTGGCATTGGGATTCGGGAAGGGGTCCGAACGTCCGTTTCCTCGATCTCGGACGTTTATACCCAGCTGGTACGAAACAATGGTCGGCACCCTCCCCTACCTTGTTGTGGCGTTGCGACGTCGGTCCGGTCGGCCTCCTCGGTGCGCAGCCCGTCCGTGCGGGTTGCTGCGTCGGCCCCGTTCGTTCGGTCGGTGCTGCCGGGTGCGGTCCGTCCGCACCTTCGATCGCGAGACGGGCTGCTGCCTGCGCCGCATGCGGTCAGGCAGTGCGTGCGTGCTGCTGCTGCGTCCGCCACGTGCGTGCAGGGTCGGCCGTCTGCACCATGTCCTCCTATATTAGATACCATATCTTGACCCGCGCGCGACCGACCGACCGCACCGCACTTAGCACTTAGCACTTAGCACTTAGCACTTGGCACTTGGCACGGCGCGCGTGCGGTCTGCCGGTGCGTGCTTGCTGCTGCTAGGTGCTGCTGGCCGCCGCTGTCCGCTGTGCAGCGGGCTGCTGTGCTGCTGGCTGCTGTGGTGCAGCTGGCTGCGGTCGACGCCGTGCGTGGTGCTGTCCCTTCGTTGTGCAGCCGTCCGAGCGTCGTGCTGCTGGCTGGTCCGCGCGTGCCGCAGCGTGTTGCTGCTGGCTGCGGTCAGCCCGTCCGTGCGTGCTGCGGTCGAGGCCGTGCGGGTGGTGCGTGCGGCAGATTTTCACCCCTCGACCGACCCCGTCATTTTTCGGGAATTATGCATGACAAGTGCATTGAAAACGTGGGAAACATGTTGGACGATCATCGTGCGAAAGGATTTTGGCATTGGGATTCGGGAAGGGGTCCGAATGTCCGTTTCCTAGATCTCGGACGTTTATACCCAGCTGGTGCGAAACAATGGTCGGCACCCTCCCCTACCTTGTTGTGGTGTTGCGAAGTCGGTCCCGTCGGCCCCCTCGGTGCGCAGCCCGTCCGTGCGGGGTGCTGCGTCGGCCCCGTTCGGTCGGTCGGTGCTGCCGGGTGCGGTCCGTTCGCACTTTCGTTCGGTCGTCGCCGTGCGTGGTGCTGTCCCTTCGGTGTGCAGTCGACCGAGCGCGGTGCTGCTGGCTGCTGCTGTGCTGCGGTGGTGCTGGCTGCTGCTGTGCTGCAGTGCTGCTGGCTGCTGGCTGCGCTGTGCTGCTGGCTGCTGCTGGTGCTGCAGTGCTGTGGAGCAGCTGGCTGCGGTCTACGTCGTGCGTGGTGCTGTCCCTTCGGTGTGCAGTCGTCCGAGCGCCGTGCTGCTGGCTGGTCCGCGCGTGCTGCAGCGTGGTGCTGCTGGCTGCGGTCAGCCCGTCCGTGCGTGCTGCGGTCGAGGCCGTGCGGGTGGTGCGTGCGGCAGATTTTCACCCCTCGACCGACCCCGTCATTTTTCGGGACAAATGCATGACCGGTGCATTGAAAACGTGGGAAACATGTTGGACGATCATCGTACGAAAGGATTTTGGCATTGGGATTCGGGAAGGGGTCCGAACGTCCGTTTCCTCGATCTCGGACGTTTATACCCAGCTGGTACGAAACAATGGTCGGCACCCTCCCCAACCTTGTTGTGGCGTCTGCCCGTGCGCAGCGGCCGGTTGCGCCCCCCTCCTTTTGATCCCTTTTCTTTCTATCCTCTTCTTTCTATTCACCCCTCGACCGACCCGTTGATTTTTCGAGAGTAACGCATGACCAATGCATTGAAAACGTTGGAAACATGTTGGACATTCAACCCTGGACCGACCCCATCACTTTTCGAGACGAATGAGCGACTAATGCATTGAAAACGTTGGAAACATGTTGGACAATCACCGTGCGAATGGATTTTGGCATTGGCATCAGCCCGTCCGTGGGTGGTGCGGTCGACGTCGTGCGGGAGGTGCGTGCGGCAGATTTTCACCCCTTGACCGACCCCATGATTTTTCGAGGCGAATGAGCGACCAATGCATTGAAAACGTTGGAAACATGTTGGACAGTCACCGAGCGAAAGGATTTAGGCATTGGCTTCAGCCCGTCCGTGGGTGTTGCGGTCGACGCCGTGCGGGTGGTGCGTGCGGCAGATTTTCACCCCCCGACCGACCCCTTGATTTTTCGAGATGAATGATTGACCAATGCATTGAAAACGTTGGAAACATGTTGGACAATCACCGTGCGAAAGGATTTTGGCATTGGCATCAGCCCGTCCGTGGGTGGTGCGGTCGACGCCGTGCGGGAGGTGCGTGCGGCAGATTTTCACCCCCCGACCGACCCCTTCATTTTTCGAGACGAATGATCGACCAATGCATTGAAAACGTTGGAAACATGTTGGACAATCACCGTGCGAAAGGATTTTGGCATTGGCATCCGCCCGTCCGTGGGTGGTGCGGTCGACGCCGTGCGGGTGGTGCGTGCGGTAGATTTTCAGCCACCGACCGACCCCTTGATTTTTCGAGATGAATGATTGACCAATGCATTGAAAACGTTGGAACCATGTTTGACAATCACCGTGCGAAAGGATTTTGGTATTGGCATCAGCCCGTCCGTGGGTGGTGCGGTCATCGCCGTGCGGGAGGTGCGTGCGGCAGATTTTCAGCCCCCGACCGACCCCTTGATTTTTCGAGATGAATGATTGACCAATGCATTGAAAACGTTGGAACCATGTTTGACAATCACCGTGCGAAAGGATTTTGGCATTGGCATCAGCCCGTCCGTGGGTGGTGCGGTCGTCGCCGTGCGGGAGGTGCGTGCGGCAGATTTTCAGCCCCCGACCGACCCCTTGATTTTTCGAGATGAATGATTGACCAATGCATTGAAAACGTTGGAACCATTTTTGACAATCACCGTGCGAAAGGATTTTGGCATTGGCATCATCCCGTCTGTGGGTGGTGCGGTCGACGCCGTGCGGGAGGTGCGTGCGGCAGATTTTCACCCCCCGACCGACCCCCTCATTTTTCGAGAGTAACGCATGACCAATGCATTGAAAACGTTGGAAAGATGTTGGACAATCACCGTGCGAAAGGATTTTGGCATTGGCATCAGCCCGTCCGTGGGTGGTGCGGTCGACGCCGTGCGGCAGATTTTCACCCCCCGACCGACCCCTTCATTTTTCGAGACGAATGATCGAATAATGCATTGAAAACGTTGGAACCATGTTGGACAATCACCGTGCGAAAGGATTTTCGCATTGGCACCAGCCCGTCCGTGGGTGGTGCGGTCGTCGCCGTGCGGGAGGTGCGTGCGGCTGATTTCCACCCCCCGACCGACCCCTTCATTTTTCAAGACGAATGAGCGACCAATGCATTGAAAACGTTGGAAACATGTTGGACAATCACCGTGCGAAAGGATTTTCGCATTGGCATCAGCCCGTCGGTGGGTGGTGCGGTCGACGCCGTGCGGGTGGTGCGTGCGGCAGATTTTCACCCCCCGACCGACCCCTTCATTTTTCGAGTTGAATGATTGACCAATGCATTGAAAACGTTGGAACCATGTTGGACAATCACCGTGCGAAAGGATTTTGGCATTGGCATCAGCCCGTCCGTGGGTGGCGCGGTCGTCGCCGTACGGGAGGTGCGTGCGGCTGATTTTCACCCCCCGACCGACCCCTTCATTTTTCGAGACGAATGAGCGACCAATGCATTGAAAACGTTGGAACCATGTTGGACAATCACCGTGCGAAAGGATTTTGGCATTGGCATCAGCCCGTCCGTGGGTGGTGCGGTCGTCGCCGTGCGGGAGGTGCGTGCGGCAGATTTTCACCCCCCGACCGACCCCTTCATTTTTCGAGGCGAATGAGCGACCAATGCATTGAAAACGTTGGAAACATGTTGGACAATCACCGTGCGAAAGGATTTTGGCATTGGCATCAGCCCGTCCGTTGGTGGTGCGGTCGACGCCGTGCGGGTGGTGCGTGCGGCAGATTTTCACCCCCGGACCGACCCCTTGATTTTTCGAGATGAATGATTGAACAATGCATTGAAAACGTGGGAAACATGTTTGACAATCACCGTGCGATAGGATTTTGGCATTGGCATCAGCCCGTCCGTGGGTGGTGCGGTCGAAGCCGTGCGGGAGGTGCGTGCGGCAGATTTTCACCCCCCGACCGACCCCTTCAATTTTCGAGACGAATGAGCGACCAATGCATTGAAAACGTTGGAAACATGTTGGACAATCACCGTGCGAAAGGATTTTGGCATTGGCATCAGCCCGTCCGTGGGTGGTGCGGTCGACGCCGTGCGGGTGGTGCGTGCGGCAGATTTTCACCCCCCGACCGACCCCTTGATTTTTCGAGATGAATGATTGACCAATGCATTGAAAACGTGGGAAACATGTTTGACAATCACCGTGCGAAAGGATTTTGGCATTGGCATCCGGGAAGGGGTCCGAACGTCCGTTTCCTCGATCTCGGACGTTTATACCCAGCTGGTGCGAAACAATGGTCGGCACCTGCCCCTACCTTGTTGTGGCGTTGCGATGTCGGTCCCGTCGGCCCCCTCGGTGCTCAGCCCATCCGTGCGGGGTGCTCCGTCGGCCCCGTTCAGTCGGTCGGTGCTGCCGGGTGCGGTCCGTCCGCACTTTCGTTCCGTCGTCGTCGTGCGTGGTGCTGTCCCTTCAGTGTGCAGTCGACCGAGCGCGGTGCTGCTGGCTGCAGCTTGGTGCTGCTGGCTGCTGTGCTGCTGGCTGCGGTGCTGCTGGCTGCTGTGCTGCGGTGCTGCTGTGCTGCTGGCTGCTGTGCTGAGGTGCTGCTGGCTGCTGTGCTGCTGTGCTGCCGGCTGCTGTGCTGAGGTGCTGCTGGCTGCTGTGCTGCGGTGCTGCTGGCTGCTGGCTGCTGTGCTGCTGGTTGCTGCGGTGCTGCTGTGCTGCTGGCTGCTGTGCTGAGGTGCTGCTGGCTGCTGTGCTGCTGTGCTGCGGTGCTGATGTGCTGCGGTGCTGCTGTGCTGCTGTGCTGCCGGCTGGTCCGCGCGTGCTGCAGCGTGGTGCTGCTGGCTGCGGTCAGCCCGTCCGTGCGTGCTGCGGGCGAGGTCGTGCGGGCGGTGCGTGCGGTATATTTTCACCCCTCGACCGACCCCTTGATTTTTTGAGGCAAATGCGGGACCAAAGCATTGGAAACGTGGGAAACATGTTGGACAATCATCGTGCGAAAGGATTTTGGCATTGGGATTCGTTAAGGGGTCCGAACGTCCGTTTCCTCGATCTCGGACGTTTATACCCAGCTGGTACGAAACAATGGTCGGCACCCTCCCCTACCTTGTTGTGGCGTTGCGACGTCGGTCCGGTCGGCCCCCTCGGTGCGCAGCCCGTCCGTGCGTGGTGCTTTTGTTGGGATTGGTGTATGCCCTAAAGCCCACTGACTGCACTCTCATCTTTGTAACTGGATATTTATTGGAATGACATCTTTCTCTTATTACTTGTGTATATGTATGGTTGTATAAGGCCCATTGTTTTCTAGTAATGACTTAGGTGTGTAGTGGCTACACACAGTTAGGTCTGAGTCATGGACACTTGAAACAATAAACTTGTTCATAACTGAGAGATGGAGTTGGGCACTTCATCTTGGTATAAGTTATAATGAGATACTCTCCTGTATTCAGGGTGACTTACCTAAGTCACGGGAGGGTTTTTCCGGATTTATCTCATTAGTGCATGTGTCATGCATTGAACAGGACCACTTGTAGGTGTGATCTCTAAAACAGTACTATCACAGAGAGAGATCAAATCACCTCTTGCTACTGAGTGACCAGTGCTCTTAATCTTGAGCATTTGTGGATGAACTGACGAAGTCAAGTTCTTGTGCTTTAATTCACTATGGGTGAGATCCTGTTCATGGGTCAACAGCTCTGTGTTTTGGGTGCTCGGGCTTGATTAGTTGGGACGTGCAAATGCAATATGGAATCTATGCCATCACATGATGGAATGATCGTCCCCTTAGAATTATCCGATTAATCATCAGAATCTAAGATCTTAGTATATGGATGTTCCATATGGATATTGAACTTGTGGGTCGCTCCCTGGATCAAGAGAATGATATCCAGATGATGATTAAGTCAAGGGTATGAAGTTCTAAGGTTGAGATATAATCAAGAAGGTAGATAGTACATCGGTTAACCTACTTGATTATGGATGTTACATAGAGGGGCATTATGGTCATTGTACTTGGTAGGTCAAAGACAATCGTCTATTTATGATGAGCTTATTTGCAATTTAATATTTGTCCCTGGAGTGCAACCATAACTCTCTAGTGGAATGAGTTAGGGTTAAAATGATCTTAATGTTGCTATGGGGTTAGCATGGACATTTTGGTCATTTTGGGAGCCAAGGGCAAATATGTCTTTTGGTCCCTCTTCTAGCCACTTTCCTATATTGGCATGGTTTCCTAATTAGATGATATGTGGTTGAATTAATTTTGTGGAAGAATGATTTTGAGTTTAAATTCTAATAGGCTCTTGATGACATACATGAATTTAACTCTAGCTAAATTATTGACTAGTGGGCCATGGTGTGTTTAGCTATCTTGTGGGCCAGCCATAAGTGGAGCCCCTTGTGGGAGGTTTCCAAGTTTGATTAGGTATCTTTACTTGGAAGGAAAGACTCCTCTTTGGGTAAGAATTCCATTGATTAAAGGTTACTAAATTTTAGTATCTTTAATTTAGTAAGTGTTGCACAATTAAAGGGGCTGGTTGCTATTTTTTAGGGATAGTCATTCCTATTAGAAAGAGATCTCTTAAAGGCATGAGATATATATATATTACCCTCTCTCCCCTTGGCATGTAAGCCACGTGATACCAGCAACCGGAATTAATTCCAGACGTGCAACAGGTTGGAGTTCTATTGGCCGCCCAAGCCAAGAAGTAGTATTCACGCCCAGCCCCTTTAGGTTGCTGCCCTCATCTTCTTCCTTGGAGAGAGAAGACCAGCAACTATCTATTCCACAAAAGGTGATTCAGAAAACCCTTCTTAGGATTCCATACTTTGATCCCACCATCACTACCAATCAGATTTGGAAGTGGAATAGGAGAGAAGATCAAAGAAGAAAAATTCTGCACAAAATTCCTGCACCTGTGCTGCTGATTGCAGGTTGATTTCAGAACTTTGAAGCTTCCTTTTTCAAGAGATTTGAAGCATACAAATCATCAAGGTAATAGTCTTCTATCATCTCCTTGATTTAGACACATGTTGATCATGATTTCATGGACTTTTATGCATGGTTACATGGCTGGAATCAGATCTGATTTCTAGTTTTAAAAACTCTGAAAACTCATATCAGCCATGATTAGTCTCCTTTCAGATCTGATATGCATAAACTTTCATTGGTATCAGAGCCTCTCCATGTGATATCATGATCCCATGTTGTGTGGCTTTCATTCCTAGATTAATTAAGGGCATGGTGGCGCCCTTTAGGATGTTGTTTCTAGGAGTTTCCTGCAAAGGTTGTGTGCAGGAATTTTTCCATGGCTGCAGGAATTCTACAGATTGCAGATTTCTGCATATAAGTAGTGCAGGAATTATTTCTTAGTGCTGCTGGAATGATTCTGAAACTTTTCCATGCTGCTGGAATAGTTCCAGATTGCTGTCCACTATATGTTAGGAGTGCAGAAATTGTTTCCATGTTGCTGGAACAATTTCAGATTGCTGAGTATTACATGGAAGTGTGCAGGAATTGTTTCCAAGGTGTTGGAATAATTTCAGATTTCTATTTAGTGCTGTACCAAGCACAATTGCATGCACTAACCTCTTTGTTTGCAGCCATATATTGCATCCTTGATGGTTCGCATGTATGTGTGTGGATTTGGATGTTTTTATTAGTTGAAAAATGTACGATTGCGCGGTTAGCAATCATAGGAAGTTGTAATTATTTCCTTACTTTTATTTCAACTAGTCTTGATGTAAGCTTTCTTGAAAAGCATAGGAATCTCCAATGTATTTTTGGGTTTTTGTTTTTCATTGGGTTGCTTGTATAAATTTTGATTTATTGTAACAAGCAAGAAAAGGAAAGTTTCAAGTGAGGAAGGTTGCAACAAACCGGGTCCCATGGTGACGGAGGCAATGGAGGTTTCCTAGCGCAAGATGGACTCTTTACCAAGTTTCCTAATTAGAAAAGGATTTGAAGTCCGAAATAGCAGGGAGCCATCAAGGATTGCATTCTTTAATTTGCTTTTATATATGGAATGCATGGTTGA
Source organism: Cinnamomum chago (assembly GCA_038049695.1). Taxonomy (NCBI): domain Eukaryota; kingdom Viridiplantae; phylum Streptophyta; class Magnoliopsida; order Laurales; family Lauraceae; genus Cinnamomum; species Cinnamomum chago. The sequence continues at coordinate 65,798,639 of CP142462.1, read as the reverse complement.
ATGCTTTATATAATTGCTATGTTTATCACCTAGTAACATGGCCACCACTAGGTCTTAAAATTGGCATCTTTCTATATTGGATTGTTTTTAGTTTGGCATATTGTTTTTAAACAGGTCTTAGACCAGCACCTTCTATTTGTCTAAGGTTTAAAATTGGATAGGGTTTAGTTTACCTTGGTACCCTTAGTTTCCAAAAGAGGCCAAACTAAAATCTAATATGTTGATACCAAAGTGGGCCCATAACCCTAGTGTTAAATAATCAAGTGGGAGAGGGATTTGGAAAAATCCCACGGCCTTCCAATTTCGGTTCATGCTAACTCATTGGAGTGTTAGTGGGAGCGGCCATCCCTTCGGTGGAGTTCTTTACTAAAGATCACTTTGATGAATTAGTAGGTGAACTAATGTGAATATTCGTAATGAGGTGTTAGTGGGAGCGGCCATCCCTTCGGTGGAGTTCTTTACTAAAGATCACTTCTATAGAATGTCAATGAAGCGTTAGTGGGAGCGGCCATCCCTTCGGTGGAGCTCTTTACTAAAGATCACTTCTAGATTGGATTAAAGTCTCTTCCCTTCGGAGGACTTAAGTCATAGACATTTTGGGAACGTTCATAAGAGATGGTAATACACTTGACATAAGACGGTAATAACCTCTCCCTAGGAGTTAGTGTTATTTGTCATATGAGGCCAAACCAATCAGTGATTGGGTTATCACTGGGTATGCGTATCCAGACAGTGATGATCCAAATAAGCTAGGCTTAACTCAACGTGACTGTAGGCTCGGCCATCCCTTCGGTGGAGGGTCTATGAGGAGGTTGAGACACTGATACATTATTATTAGGGTTATATAATGTAAAAAGTCTTGTGCATGTTTTTCCTTTTACTACAAGCACCATATACATGTTACATATATACTACCTGTCTAATTATAACCTGTTATATATCCAGAGAGATGGGGAAGGACTCTTTTAGCCCATTGATGAGTATTCTGCGTGAGAACAAATTGACTGGCCCTAATTACGTAGACTGGAAAAGAAACCTGAACATAGTACTCACCGCTGAGGAGTACAAGTATGTTCTGTCGGAACCCTGTCCTACCGTTGATGATTATTCTACAGATGACCAGCTAGAGGCTGAAAAGAAATGGAAAAAGGCTAATAGCATGGCCAAATGTTATATGCTTGCTTCCATGTCCAACGTGTTGCAAACGCAGCATGAGCAAATGGACACAGCTGCAGACATCATGTTGTCCTTGTCTGAGATGTTCGCAGACAAAAGCAGGCCAGCTAGGCAAGCTGCTTTAAGGACAATCATGAATACTAGGATGGCTGAGGGAACACCTGTCAGAGAGCATATGCTCAAGATGATGGATTGTTTCAATGAAGCTGAGATCCTAGGGGCTGAGATTGATGCAGGGAGTCAGACTGATATGATTCTCGAAACTCTACCGGAGTCTTTCAACCAGTTCAAGCTCAACTTCAACATGAGCAAGTTGGACATGACTCTCTCTGAGTTAATGAAAGAACTCCAGGCGGCAGAGGCCATCATGAAGCCTAAAGGCCAAGCTCATTTTTCCCAGTCTTCCTCTAAACTGAACCCGAAAGGGAAAAAGTTCAAGAAGAAGCAGGGTAAGGGAAAAGGGCAGAAAAAGGGCAATGCTGGTAAAAAGGACAGAGGTGCAGGTGAAAAGCCCAAAGGGAAATGCTTCAAGTGCGGCCTAAAAGGTCACTGGAAGAAAGATTGTCCCAAGCTCCTAGGCTCAGATAAGAAAGGTATATCTCTTTCCTATTACATTGAAGCCTGTCATGTGGTTGATTCTACTGATTCATGGATAGTAGACTCTGGAGCCACTAATCACATATGCAATTCATTGCAGGGGTTTCAGATAATGAAAAGGCTTGAGAAAGGAGAATTTGACCTTAGAGTTGGAAATGGAGCAAAGATATGGGCTGTTGCAGTGGGAGCAGTTACCTTACATTTTCCGCATGATAGGATATTAGTTTTAAACAATGTTATCTATGTTCCGGACATAAGGAAGAATTTAATTTCAGTTTCCAGACTCATTGAATTTAATTATTCAGTTTCTTTCCATTCTGGTGTTGATATCGGTAGAGATGGAAATATTATATGTTCCGGTAGAATGCATGATAACTTATTTTATATATATCCTATTGCTCCCTCACTGCACAATGTACAACTAGAAAGCTCAGCTTCCCATAAGAGGAAGGTATCTTCGACCAATGACACTTATCTTTGGCACTTACGTTTGGGTCACATTAACCTAAAACGGATTCAGAGGTTGGTAGAGGATGGGCCTTTGAGCTCATTAGATCTCGAACCTTTACCTCAGTGTGAATCTTGTCTCATGGGAAAGATGACCAAAAGGTCATTCTCTGCAAAGGGACTGAGGTCAAAGGAGTTGTTAGAATTGGTTCACACTGATGTGTGTGGTCCTATGAACAAACTAGCTAGAGGAGGTTATGAGTATTTCATCACCTTCACCGATGATTACTCTAGGTATGGATATGTGTACCTAATGCGACGCAAGTCTGAAGCGTTTGATAAGTTCAAACAATTCAAGGCTGAGGCGGAGCTACAACTAGGAAAACATATCAAAGCTCTTCGATCTGATCGAGGTGGCGAGTACCTCCTGGGTGAGTTCAAGGAGTACCTCACACAACATGGGATTGTGTCTCAGTTGTCTGCACCGGGTACACCCCAGCAAAATGGTGTAGCAGAGAGAAGAAACCGGACCCTTCTTGATATGGTAAGGTCCATGATGAGTCATGCAACCCTACCCATATCTTTTTGGGGATATGCCCTAGAAGCAGCAGCATATATTTTGAATCTGGTACCTTCTAAATCAGTACCTAGGACACCTCAAGAAATGTGGACAGGACGAAAACCCAGTTTAAAACATATCCACATTTGGGGTTGTCCAGCTTATGTACTGAATGATAAAGCTACCAAGCTAGAACCCAGATCGGAAATGTGCTACTTCATTGGGTATCCTAAGGGAACCAGAGGAGGCATCTTTTATCATCCAAAGGAGCAAAAGGTGCTTATCAGCACTCATGCTAGATACTTGGAGGATGATTGCATGATGCACCAAGAGCTTGGTTGTAAAGAAACACTTGAGGAGATTCTTTCAGAAACTCCTGCAACATCTGTGCCAGATCCTGAGACTGTAGAAAATCAAGACATTCCTTTTAACACTCCGGAGCCTCGTCGTAGTGGGAGAATTTCTAGACCACCAGATAGATATCTAGGAGTGTCTTTTATGACAGACTCCGAGGATCTGGTTGAGGATCCTACTAGTTACGATGAAGCAGTAACGGATATAGATGCTGACATGTGGCAGCAAGCGATGAAATCTGAATTGGATTCTCTGTATTCCAATCAAGTCTGGGAACCTGTGGATGCACCTGAAGGGATCAAACCCATAGGGTGCAAGTGGATCTACAAGAGAAAGAGAGGAGTGGATGGGAAGGTTGAAACCTTCAAAGCAAGACTGGTGGCGAAAGGATATACTCAGAAAGAGGGTATCGATTATGAGGAAACTTTTTCGCCAGTAGCCATGCTTAAGTCCATAAGGATTCTCTTAGCCATCGCATGTCATTATGACTACGAGATATGGCAAATGGATGTCAAGACAGCTTTTCTAAATGGAAGTCTTGACGAATGCATCTATATGATGCAACCAGAGGGATTCATTGCTGGTGGCCAAGAGAACATGGTCTGTAAACTTAAGAAGTCCATTTATGGACTTAAGCAAGCATCTAGGGCATGGAACATCAAGTTTAATCAGGCAGTCAAATCCTTTGGCTTTGATCAAAACATTGATGAACCATGTGTGTATAAGAAAGGGAGTGGAAACGCAGTTGCATTTTTAGTCCTATATGTGGATGACATATTACTCATTGGAAATGATGTTGGCATCTTGTCATCTACAAAGGTTTGGTTATCATCTCAATTTCAGATGAAGGATTTGGGTGAGGCGAGCTATGTCTTAGGGATCAAGCTTTTGCGAGATCGCAAGAACAAGATGTTAGCCTTATCCCAATCTTCGTATATTGAGAAGATATTGGTCAAGTATAACATGCATGACTCCAAGAAGGGCTTGCTACCTTCTAGACATGGAGTACCACTATCTCGGAATCAATGTCCGAAGACACCAGAGGAGATAGAAAGCATGAGGAGAGTACCATATGCATCAGCTGTTGGAAGCCTCATGAATGCAATGTTGTGTACTAGACCAGATATCTGCTTTGCCGTTGGCATGGTTAGTAGATATCAATCAAACCCTGGACCTATGCACTGGACAACTGTTAAGCATATATTCAAGTATCTTCGGAGAACGAAAGATTATATGCTAGTCTACCGAGCAGATGATCTAACGCCACTGGCATATATAGACTCTGATTTCCAGTCGGATGTAGATGGCAGAAAGTCTACCTCGGGATACGTCTTTACTCTATCAGGAGGGGCTATATCATGGAGAAGTGTCAAGCAAGATTGTACTGCCGATTCTACCATGGAAGCAGAGTATGTGGCGGCATCGGAAGCTGCGAAGGAAGCAGTATGGCTCAGAAAATTCCTATTGGAATTAGGAGTTGTTCCTGCAGTGCAGAAACCGATTGTCATGTACTGCGACAATACTGGAGCAGTAGCTAACTGCAAAGAGCCCAGGAATCACAAGAAAGGCAAGCACATTCAGAGAAAGTACCACTTGATCCGGGAATTCGTCCAGGATGGAGAAATAGTGGTAGAGCAGATTGCCTCAGCAAATAACTTAGCTGACCCATTTACTAAGACTCTTACTGAGAAAGTCTTTACTTCACATGTTGAGTCTATGGGAGTTAGGTTAGGTCGTAGTGATCTTTAGTGCAAGTGGGAGATTGTTGGGATTGGTGTATGCCCTAAAGCCCACTGACTGCACTCTCATCTTTGTAACTGGATATTTATTGGAATGACATCTTTCTCTTATTACTTGTGTATATGTATGGTTGTATAAGGCCCATTGTTTTCTAGTAATGACTTAGGTGTGTAGTGGCTACACACAGTTAGGTCTAAGTCATGGACACTTGAAACAATAAACTTGTTCATAACTGAGAGATGGAGTTGGGCACTTCATCTTGGTATAAGTTATAATGAGATACTCTCCTGTATTCAGGGTGACTTACCTAAGTCACGGGAGGGTTTTTCCGGATTTATCTCATTAGTACATGTGTCATGCATTGAACAGGACCACTTGTAGGTGTGATCTCTAAAACAGTACTATCACAGAGAGAGATCAAATCACCTCTTGCTACTGAGTGATCAGTGCTCTTAATCTTGAGCATTTGTGGATGAACTGACGAAGTCAAGTTCTTGTGCTTTAATTCACTATGGGTGAGATCCTGTTCATGGGTCAACAGCTCTGTGTTTTGGGTGCTCGGGCTTGATTAGTTGGGACGTGCAAATGCAATATGGAATCTATGCCATCACATGATGGAATGATCGTCCCCTTAGAATTATCCGATTAATCATCAGAATCTAAGATCTTAGTATATGGATGTTCCATATGGATATTGAACTTGTGGGTCGCTCCCTGGATCAAGAGAATGATATCCAGATGATGATTAAGTCAAGGGTATGAAGTTCTAAGGTTGAGATATAATCAAGAAGGTAGATAGTACATCGGTTAACCTACTTGATTATGGATGTTACATAGAGGGGCATTATGGTCATTGTACTTGGTAGGTCAAAGACAATCGTCTATTTATGATGAGCTTATTTGCAATTTAATATTTGTCCCTGGAGTGCAACCATAACTCTCTAGTGGAATGAGTTAGGGTTAAAATGATCTTAATGTTGCTATGGGGTTAGCATGGACATTTTGGTCATTTTGGGAGCCAAGGGCAAATATGTCTTTTGGTCCCTCTTCTAGCCACTTTCCTATATTGGCATGGTTTCCTAATTAGATGATATGTGGTTGAATTAATTTTGTGGAAGAATGATTTTGAGTTTAAATTCTAATAGGCTCTTGATGACATACATGAATTTAACTCTAGCTAAATTATTGACTAGTGGGCCATGGTGTGTTTAGCTATCTTGTGGGCCAGCCATAAGTGGAGCCCCTTGTGGGAGGTTTCCAAGTTTGATTAGGTATCTTTACTTGGAAGGAAAGACTCCTCTTTGGGTAAGAATTCCATTGATTAAAGGTTACTAAATTTTAGTATCTTTAATTTAGTAAGTGTTGCACAATTAAAGGGGCTGGTTGCTATTTTTTAGGGATAGTCATTCCTATTAGAAAGAGATCTCTTAAAGGCATGAGATATATATATATTACCCTCTCTCCCCTTGGCATGTAAGCCACGTGATACCAGCAACCAGAATTAATTCCAGACGTGCAACAGGTTGGAGTTCTATTGGCCGCCCAAGCCAAGAAGTAGTATTCACGCCCAGCCCCTTTAGGTTGCTGCCCTCATCTTCTTCCTTGGAGAGAGAAGACCAGCAACTATCTATTCCACAAAAGGTGATTCAGAAAACCCTTCTTAGGATTCCATACTTTGATCCCACCATCACTACCAATCAGATTTGGAAGTGGAATAGGAGAGAAGATCAAAGAAGAAAAATTCTGCACAAAATTCCTGCACCTGTGCTGCTGATTGCAGGTTGATTTCAGAACTTTGAAGCTTCCTTTTTCAAGAGATTTGAAGCATACAAATCATCAAGGTAATAGTCTTCTATCATCTCCTTGATTTAGACACATGTTGATCATGATTTCATGGACTTTTATGCATGGTTACATGGCTGGAATCAGATCTGATTTCTAGTTTTAAAAACTCTGAAAACTCATATCAGCCATGATTAGTCTCCTTTCAGATCTGATATGCATAAACTTTCAGCTTTGTCGGCCCCTTTCGGTCGGTCGGTGCCGCCGGTTGCCGTCCGTCCGCACTTTCGTTCGCGCGACGTGCCGCTGCCTGCGCCGCGTGCGGTCAGGCGGTGCGTGCGTGCTGCTGGTGCGTCAGCCACGTGCGTGCGGTGTCGGCCGTCTGCACCATGTCCACCTATATTAGACAATATATCATGACGCGCGCGCGACCGCACCGCACTTAGCACTTAGCACTTTGCACTTGGCACTTGGCACGGCGCGCGTGCGGTCAGCCGGTGCGTGCGTGGTGCTGTCCCTTCGGTGTGCAGCCGTCCGTGCTGGCTGCTGTGCTTCTGGTTGCTGCTGTGGTGCTGGTTGCTGCGGTGCTGCTGGTTGCTGGGCTGCTGTGCTGCGGTGCTGATGGCTGCTGTGCTGCCGTGCTGCGGTGCTGCTGGCTGCGGTGGTGCAGTGCTGCTGGCTGCTGCGGTGCTGCGGACTGCTGCTGGCTGCGGTGCTGCTGGCTGCTGTGCTGCGGTGCTGCCAGCTGCTGTGCTGCTGGTTGCTGCGGTGCTGCTGTGCTGCTGGTTGCTGCGGTGCTGCTGGCTGCTGGCTGCCGTGCTGCTGTGCTGCTGTGCTGAGGTGCTGCTGGCTGGTCCGCGTGTGCTGCAGCGTGGTGCTGCTCGCTGCGGTCAGCCCGTCCGTGCGTGCTGCGGGCGAGGTCGTGCGTGCGGTGCGTGCGGTATATTTTCACCCCTCGACCGACCCCTTGATTTTTTGAGGCAAATGCGGGACCAAAGCATTGAAAACGTGGGAAACATGTTGGACAATCATCGTGCGAAAGGATTTTGGCATTGGGATTCTTTAAGGGCTCCGAACGTCCGTTTCCTCGATCTCGGACGTTTATACCCAGCTGGTACGAAACAATGGTCGGCACCCTCCCCTACCTTGTTGTGGCGTTGCGACGTCGGTCCGGTCGGCCCCCTCGGTGCGCAGCCCGTCCGTGCGTGGTGCTGCGTCGGCCCCTTTCGGTCGGTCGGTGCTGCCGGTTGCCGTCCGTCCGCACTTTCGTTCGCGCGACGTGCCGCTGCCTGCGCCGCGTGCGGTCAGGCGGTGCGTGCGTGCTGCTGGTGCGTCAGCCACGGGCGTGCGGTGTCGGCCGTCTGCACCATGTCCACCTATATTAGACAATATATCATGACGCGCGCGCGACCGCACCGCACTTAGCACTTAGCACTTTGCACTTGGCACTTGGCACGGCGCGCGTGCGGTCAGCCGGTGCGTGCGTGGTGCTGTCCCTTCGGTGTGCAGCCGTCCGTGCTGGCTGCTGTGCTTCTGGTTGCTGCTGTGGTGCTGGTTGCTGCGGTGCTGCTGGTTGCTGGGCTGCTGTGCTGCGGTGCTGATGGCTGCTGTGCTGCCGTGCTGCGGTGCTGCTGGCTGCGGTGGTGCAGTGCTGCTGGCTGCGGCGGTGCTGCGGGCTGCTGGTTGCTGCGGTGCTGCTGTCTGCTGGCTGCCGTGCTGCTGTGCTGCGGTGCAGCTGTGCTGCTGTGCTGAGGTGCTGCTGGCTGGTCCGCGCGTGCTGCAGAGTGGTGCTGCTCGCTGCGGTCAGCCCGTCCGTGCGTGCTGCGGGCGAGGTCGTGCGGGCGGTGCGTGCGGTATATTTTCACCCCTCGACCGACCCCTTGATTTTTTGAGGCAAATGCGGGACCAAAGTAATGAAAACGTGGGAAACATGTTGGACAATCATCGTGCGAAAGGATTTTGGCATTGGGATTCGTTAAGGGCTCCGAACGTCCGTTTCCTCGATCTCGGACGTTTATACCCAGCTGGTACGAAACAATGGTCGGCACCCTCCCCTACCTTGTTGTGGCGTTGCGAAGTCGGTCCGGTCGGCCCCCTCGGTGCGCAGCCCGTCCGTGCGTGGTGCTGCGTCGGCCCCTTTCGGTCGGTCGGTGCTGCCGGTTGCCGTCCGTCCGCACTTTCGTTCGCGCGACGTGCCGCTGCCTGCGCCGCGTGCAGTCAGGCGGTGCGTGCGTGCTGCTGGTGCGTCAGCCACGTGCGTGCGGTGTCGGCCGTCTGCACCATGTCCACCTATATTAGACAATATATCATGACGCGCGCGCGACCGCACCGCACTTAGCACTTAGCACTTAGCACTTGGCACTTGGCACGGCGCGCGTGCGGTGAGCCGGTGCGTGCGTGGTGCTGTCCCTTCGGTGTGCAGCCGTCCGTGCTGGCTGCTGTGCTTCTGGTTGCTGCTGTGGTGCTGGTTGCTGCGGTGCTGCTGGTTGCTGGGCTGCTGTGCTGCGGTGCTGATGGCGGCTGTGCTGCCGTGCTGCGGTGCTGCTGGCTGCGGTGGTGCAGTGCTGCTGGCTGCTGTGCTGCGGTGCTGCCGGCTGCTGTGCTGCTGGTTGCTGCTGGTTGCTGCGGTGCTGCTGGCTGCTGGCTGCCGTGCTGCTGTGCTGCGGTGCAGCTGTGCTGCTGTGCTGAGGTGCTGCTGGCTGGTTCGCGCGTGCTGCAGCGTGGTGCTGCTCGCTGCGGTCAGCCCGTCCGTGCGTGCTGCGGGCGAGGTCGTGCGTGCGGTGCGTGCGGTATATTTTCACCCCTCGACCGACCCCTTGATTTTTTGAGGCAAATGCGGGACCAAAGCATTGAAAATGTGGGAAACATGTTGGACAATCATCGTGCGAAAGGATTTTGGCTTTGGGATTCGTTAAGGGCTCCGAACGTCCGTTTCCTCGATCTCGGACGTTTATACCCAGCTGGTACGAAACAATGGTCGGCACCCTCCCCTACCTTGTTGTGGCGTTGCGACGTCGGTCCGGTTGGCCCCCTCGGTGCGCAGCCCGTCCGTGCGTGGTGCTGCGTCGGCCCTTTCGCTCGGTCGGTGCTGCCGGTTGCCGTCCGTCCGCACTTTCGTTCGCGCGACGTGCCGCTGCCTGCGCCGCGTGCGGTCAGGCGGTGCGTGCGTACTGCTGGTGCGTCAGCCACGTGCGTGTGGTGTCGGCCGTCTGCACCATGTCCACCTATATTAGACAATATATCATGACGCGCGCGCGACCGCACCGCACTTAGCACTTAGCACTTTGCACTTGGCACGGTGCGCGTGCGGTCAGCCGGTGCGTGCGTGGTGCTGTCCCTTCGGTGTGCAGCCGTCCGTGCTGGCTGCTGTGCTTCCGGTTGCTGCTGTGGTGCTAGTTGCTGCGGTGCTGCTGGTTGCTGTGCTGCGGTGCTGATGGCTGCTGTGCTGCCGTGCTGCGGTGCTGCTGGCTAAGGTGGTGCAGTGCTGCTGGCTGCTGCGGTGCTGCGGGCTGCTGTGCTGCTGGTTGCTGCGGTGCTGCTGGCTGCTGTACTGCGGTGCTGCCGGCTGCTGTGCTGCCGGTTGCTGCGGTGCTGCTGTGCTGCTGGTTGCTGCGGTGCTGCTGGCTGCTGGCTGCCGTGCCGCTGTGCTGCGGTGCAGCTGTGCTGCTGTGCTGAGGTGCTGCTGGCTGGTCCGCGAGTGCTGCAGCGTGGTGCTGCTCGCTGCGGTCAGCCCGTCCGTGCGTGCTGCGGGCGAGGTCGTGCGGGCGGTGTGTGCGGTATATTTTCACCCCTCGACCGACCCCTTGATTTTTTGAGGCAAATGCGGGACCAAAGCATTGAAAACGTGGGAAACATGTTGGACAATCATCGTGCGAAAGGATTTTGGCATTGGGATTCGTTAAGGGCTCCGAACGTCCGTTTCCTCGATCTCGGACGTGTATACCCAGCTGGTACGAAACAATGGTCGGCACCCTCCCCTACCTTGTTGTGGCGTTGCGAAGTCGGTCCGGTCGCCCCCCTCGGTGCGCAGCCCGTCCGTGCGTGGTACTGCGTCGGCCCCTTTCGGTCGGTCGGTGCTGCCGGTTGCCGTCCGTCCGCACTTTCGTTCGCGCGACGTGCCGCTGCCTGCGCCGCGTGCGGTCAGGCGGTGCGTGCGTGCTGCTGGTGAGTCTGGCGCGTGCGTGCGGTGTCGGCCGTCTGCACCATGTCCACCTATATTAGACAATATATCATGACGCGCGCGCGACCGCACCGCACTTAGCACTTAGCACTTTGCACTTGGCACTTGGCACGGCGCGCGTGCGGTCAGCCGGTGCGTGCGTGGTGCTGTCCCTTCGGTGTGCAGCCGTCCGTGCTGGCTGCTGTGCTTCTGGTTGCTGCTGTGGTGCTGGTTGCTGCGGTGCTGCTGGTTGCTGGGCTGCTGTGCTGCGGTGCTGATGGCTGCTGTGCTGCCGTGCTGCGGTGCTGCTGGCTGCGGTGGTGCAGTGCTGCTGGCTGCTGCGGTGCTGCGGGCTGCTGTGCTGCTGGTTGCTGCGGTGCTGCCGGCTGCTGTGCTGCCGGTTGCTGCGGTGCTGCTGTGCTGCTGGTTGCTGCGGTGCTGCTGGCTGCTGTGCTGCTGGTTGCGGCGGTGCTGCTGGCTGCTGGCTGCCGTGCTGCTGTGCTGCTGTGCTGAGGTGCTGCTGGCTGGTCCGCGCGTGCTGCAGCGTGGTGCTGCTCGCTGCGGTCAGCCCGTCCGTGCGTGCTGCGGGCGAGGTCGTGCGGGCGGTGCGTGCGGTACATTTTCACCCCTCGACCGACCCCTTGATTTTTTGAGGCAAATGCGGGACCAAAGCATTGAAAACGTGGGAAACATGTTGGACAATCATCGTGCGAAAGGATTTTGGCATTGGGATTCGTTAAGGGCTCCGAACGTCCGTTTCCTCGATCTCGGACGTTTATACCCAGCTGGTACGAAACAATGGTCGGCACCCTCCCCTACCTTGTTGTGGCGTTGCGAAGTCGGTCCGGTCGGCCCCCTCGGTGCGCAGCCCGTCCGTGCGTGGTGCTGCGTCTGCCCCTTTCGGTCGGTCGGTGCTGCCGGTTGCCGTCCGTCCGCACTTTCGTTCGCGCGACGTGCCGCTGCCTGCGCCGCGTGCGGTCAGGCGGTGCGTGCGTGCTGCTGGTGCGTCAGCCACGTGCGTGCGGTGTCGGCCGTCTGCACCATGTCCACCTGTATTAGACAATATATCATGACGCGCGCGCGACCGCACTGCACTTAGCACTTTGCACTTAGCACTTGGCACTTGGCACGGCGCGCGTGCGGTCAGCCGGTGCGTGCGTGGTGCTGTCCCTTCGGTGTGCAGCCGTCCGTGCTGGCTGCTGTGCTTCTGGTTGCTGCTGTGGTGCTGGTTGCTGCGGTGCTGCTGGTTGCTGGGCTGCTGTGGTGCTGGTTTCGGTCGGTCGGTGCTGCCGGGTGCGGTCCGTCCGCACTTTCGTTCGGTCGTCGCCGTGCGTGGTGCTGTCCCTTCGGTGTAAAGTCGACCGAGCGCGGTGCTGCAGTGCTGCTGGCTGCTGTGCTGCTGGCTGCTGGCTGCTGCTGGTGCTGCAGTGCTGTGGTGCAGCTGGGTGCGGTCTACGTCGTGCGTGGTGCTGTCCCTTCGGTGTGCAGCCGTCCGAGCGTCGTGCTGCTGGCTGGTCCGCGCGTGCTGCAGCGTGGTGCTGCTGGCTGCGGTCAGCCCGTCCGTGCGTGCTGCGGTCGAGGCCGTGCGGGTGGTGCGTGCGGCAGATTTTCACCCCTCGACCGACCCCGTCATTTTTCGGGACAAATGCATGACCGGTGCATTGAAAACATGGGAAACATGTTGGACAATCATCGTGCGAAAGGATTTTGGCATTGGGATTCGGGAAGGGGTCCGAACGTCCGTTTCCTCGATCTCGGACGTTTATACCCAGCTGGTACGAAACAATGGTCGGCACCCTCCCCTACCTTGCTGTGGCGTTGCGACGTCGGTCCGGTCGGCCTCCTCGGTGCGCAGCCCGTCCGTGCGGGGTGCTGCGTCGGCCCCGTTCGTTCGGTCGGTGCTGCCGGGTGCGGTCCGTCCGCACCTTCGATCACGAGACGTGCTGCTGCCTGCGCCGCGTGCGGTCGGGCAGTGCGTGCGTGCTGCTGCTGCGTCCGCCACGTGCGTGCAGGGTCGGCCGTCTGCACCATGTCCTCCTATATTAGATACCATATCTTGACCCGCGCGCGACCGACCGACCGCACCGCACTTAGCACTTAGCACTTTGCACTTGGCACTTGGCACGGCGCGCGTGCGGTCAGCCGGTGCGTGCTGGCTGCCGCTGGCCGCTGTGAAGCGGGCTGCTGTGGTGCAGCTGGCTGCGGTCGACGCCGTGCGTGGTGCTGTCCCTTCGTTGTGCAGCCGTCCGAGCGTCGTGCTGCTGGCTGGTCCGCGCGTGCCGCAGCGTGTTGCTGCTGGCTGCGGTCAGCCCGTCCGTGCGTGCTGCGGTCGAGGCCGTGCGGGTGGTGCGTGCGGCAGATTTTCACCCCTCGACCGACCCCGTCATTTTTCGGGAATAATGCATGACAAGTGCATTGAAAACGTGGGAAACATGTTGGACGATCATCGTGCGAAAGGATTTTGGCATTGGGATTCGGGAAGGGGTCCGAATGTCCGTTTCCTCGATCTCGGACGTTTATACCCAGCTGGTGCGAAACAATGGTCGGCACCCTCCCCTACCTTGTTGTGGCGTTGCGAAGTCGGTCCCGTCGGCCCCCTCGGTGCGCAGCCCGTCCGTGCGGGGTGCTGCGTCGGCCCCGTTCGGTCGGTCGGTGCTGCCGGGTGCGGTCCGTCCGCACTTTCGTTCGGTCGTCGCCGTGCGTGGTGCTGTCCCTTCGGTGTGCAGTCGACCGAGCGCGGTGCTGCTGGCTGCTGCTGTGCTGCGGTGCTGCTGTGCTGCGGTGGTGCTGGCTACTGCTGTGCTGCAGTGCTGTGGAGCAGCTGGCTGCGGTCTACGTCGTGCATGGTGCTGTCCCTTCGGTGTGCAGCCGTCCGAGCGTCGTGCTGCTGGCTGGTCCGCGCGTGCTGCAGCGTGGTGCTGCTGGCTGCGGTCAGCCCGTCCGTGCGTGCTGCGGTCGAGGCCGTGCGGGTGGTGCGTGCGGCAGATTTTCACCCCTCGACCGACCCCGTCATTTTTCGGGACAAATGCATGACCGGTGCATTGAAAACGTGGGAAACATGTTGGACGATCATCGTGCGAAAGGATTTTGGCATTGGGATTCGGGAAGGGGTCCGAACGTCCGTTTCCTCGATCTCGGACGTTTATACCCAGCTGGTACGAAACAATGGTCGGCACCCTCCCCTACCTTGTTGTGGCGTTGCGACGTCGGTCCGGTCGGCCTCCTCGGTGCGCAGCCCGGCCGTGCGGGGTGCTGCGTCGGCCCCGTTCGTTCGGTCGGTGCTGCCGGGTGCGGTCCGTCCGCACCTTCGATCGCGAGACGTGCTGCTGCCTGCGCCGCGTGCGGTCAGGCAGTGCGTGCGTGCTGCTGCTGCGTCCGCCACATGCGTGCAGGGTCGGCCGTCTGCACCATGAACTCCTATATTAGGTACCATATCTTGACCCGCGCGCGACCGACCGACCGCACCGCACTTAGCACAGGTGAAGCCCCCGCGGCGGACGAGCCGCGACGGGCCGCCTTGAAGATTAATTTCAACCGGACGGCGGGCAGAATCCTTTGCAGACGACTTAAATACGCGACGGGGTATTGTAAGTGGCAGAGTGGCCTTGTTGCCACGATCCACTGAGATTCAGCCCCATGTCGCACAGATTCGTCCCCCCCCCCCCCCACAACACACCCTCGACGCCCAACGCCATTCCTATGAGGCTGAGTCTTTTTCAAAAGCGGCAGTAACATATCCCGAGGCCTCCCCGCGACGAGGGGATGGCTCGTCGCTTGTGGGCCGCGCGCTCCGTTTCCTCAATCTCGGACGTTTATACCAAGGAGGTGGGAAACAATGGTCGGCACCAGCCCCTACCACGTTGTGGCGCTGGGCCGTCGGCCACGATGTGGCGGACGAATGAGTGACCAATGCATTGAAAACGTGCTGCCGGGCACGTGCTGTACCTTCGGTGAGCAATCATCCGAGCGTCGTGTTGCTGGTTGGTCCGTGCGTGCAGCGGTCGAACACGTGCGGGTGGTGCGTGCGGAAGATTTTCACCCCTCGACCGACCCCTTGATTTTTCGAGAGTAACGCATGACCAATGCATTGAAAACGTTGGAAACATGTTGGACATTCACCCCTGGACCGACCCCATCACTTTTCGAGACGAATGAGCGACCAATGCATTGAAAACGTTGGAAACATGTTGGACAATCACCGTGCGAATGGATTTTGGCATTGGCATCAGCCCGTCCGTGGGTGGTGCGGTCGACGTCGTGCGGGAGGTGCGTGCGGCAGATTTTCACCCCTTGACCGACCCCATGATTTTTCGAGACGAATGAGCGACCAATGCATTGAAAACGTTGGAAACATGTTGGACAGTCACCGAGCGAAAGGATTTAGGCATTGGCTTCAGCCCGTCCGTGGGTGGTGCGGTCGACGCCGTGCGGGTGGTGCGTGCGGCAGATTTTCACCCCCCGACCGACCCCTTGATTTTTCGAGATGAATGATTGACCAAAGCATTGAAAACGTTGGAAACATGTTGGACAATCACCGTGCGAAAGGATTTTGGCATTGGCATCAGCCCATCCGTGGGTGGTGCGGTCGACGCCGTGCGGGAGGTGCGTGCGGCAGATTTTCACCCCCCGACCGACCCCTTCATTTTTCGAGACGAATGATCGACCAATGCATTGAAAACGTTGGAAACATGTTGGACAATCACCGTGCGAAAGGATTTTGGCATTGGCATCCGCCCGTCCGTGGGTGGTGCGGTCGACGCCGTGCGGGTGGTGCGTGCGGTAGATTTTCAGCCACCGACCGACCCCTTGATTTTTCGGATGAATGATTGACCAATGCATTGAAAACGTTGGAACCATGTTTGACAATCACCGTGCGAAAGGATTTTGGTATTGGCATCAGCCCGTCCGTGGGTGGTGCGGTCGTCGCCGTGCGGGAGGTGCGTGCGGCAGATTTTCAGCCCCCGACCGACCCCTTGATTTTTCGAGATGAATGATTGACCAATGCATTGAAAACGTTGGAACCATGTTTGACAATCACCGTGCGAAAGGATTTTGGCATTGGCATCAGCCCGTCCGTGGGTGGTGCGGTCGTCGCCGTGCGGGAGGTGCGTGCGGCAGATTTTCAGCCCCCGACCGACCCCTTGATTTTTCGAGATGAATGATTGACCAATGCATTGAAAAATTTGGAACCATGTTTGACAATCACCGTGCGAAAGGATTTTGGCATTGGCATCAGCCCGTCCGTGGGTGGTGCGGTCGTCGCCGTGCGGGAGGTGCGTGCGGCAGATTTTCAGCCCCCGACCGACCCCTTGATTTTTCGAGATGAATGATTGACCAATGCATTGAAAACGTTGGAACCATGTTTGACAATCACCGTGCGAAAGGATTTTGGCATTGGCATCAGCCCGTCTGTGGGTGGTGCGGTCGACGCCGTGCGGGAGGTGCGTGCGGCAGATTTTCACCCCCCGACCGACCCCCTCATTTTTCGAGAGTAACGCATGACCAATGCATTGAAAACGTTGGAAAGATGTTGGACAATCACCGTGCGAAAGGATTTTGGCATTGGCACCAGCCCGTCCGTGGGTGGTGCGGTCGACGCCGTGCGGCAGATTTTCACCCCCCGACCGACCCCTTCATTTTTTGAGACGAATGATCGACCAATGCATTGAAAACGTTGGAACCATGTTGGACAATCACCGTGCGAAAGGATTTTCGCATTGGCACCAGCCCGTCCGTGGGTGGTGCGGTCGTCGCCGTGCGGGAGGTGCGTGCGGCTGATTTCCACCCCCCGACCGACCCCTTCATTTTTCGAGACGAATGAGCGACCAATGCATTGAAAACGTTGGAAACATGTTGGACAATCACCGTGCGAAAGGATTTTCGCATTGGCATCAGCCCGTCCGTGGGTGGTGCGGTCGACGCCGTGCGGGTGGTGCGTGCGGCAGATTTTCTCCCCCCGACCGACCCCTTCATTTTTCGAGATGAATGATTGACCAATGCATTGAAAACGTTGGAACCATGTTGGACAATCACCGTGCGAAAGGATTTTGGCATTGGCATCAGCCCGTCCGTGGGTGGCGCAGTCGTCGCCGTGCGGGAGGTGCGTGCGGCTGATTTTCACCCCCCGACCGACCCCTTCATTTTTCGAGACGAATGAGCGACCAATGCATTGAAAACGTTGGAACCATGTTGGACAATCACCGTGCGAAAGGATTTTGGCATTGGCATCAGCCCGTCCGTGGGTGGTGCGGTCGTCGCCGTGCGGGAGGTGCGTGCGGCAGATTTTCACCCCCCGACCGACCCCTTCATTTTTCGAGGCGAATGAGCGACCAATGCATTGAAAACGTTGGAAACATGTTGGACAATCACCGTGCGAAAGGATTTTGGCATTGGCATCAGCCCGTCCGTTGGTGGTGCGGTCGACGCCGTGCGGGTGGTGCGTGCGGCAGATTTTCACCCCCGGACCGACCCCTTGATTTTTCGAGATGAATGATTGACCAATGCATTGAAAACGTGGGAAACATGTTTGACAATCACCGTGCGATAGGATTTTGGCATTGGCATCAGCCCGTCCGTGGGTGGTGCGGTCGAAGCCGTGCGGGAGGTGCGTGCGGCAGATTTTCACCCCCCGACCGACCCCTTCATTTTTCGAGACGAATGAGTGACAAATGCATTGAAAACGTTGGAAACATGTTGGACAATCACCGTGCGAAAGGATTTTGGCATTGGCATCAGCCCGTCAGTGGGTGGTGCGGTCGAAGCCGTGCGGGAGGTGCGTGCGGCAGATTTTCACCCCCCAACCGACCCCTTCATTTTTCGAGACGAATGAGCGACCAATGCATTGAAAACGTTGGAAACATGTTGGACAATCACCGTGCGAAAGGATTTTGGCATTGGCATCAGCCCGTCCGTGGGTGGTGCGGTCGACGCCGTGCGGGTGGTGCGTGCGGCAGATTTTCACCCCCCGACCGACCCCTTGATTTTTCGAGATGAATGATTGACCAATGCATTGAAAACGTGGGAAACATGTTTGACAATCACCGTGCGAAAGGATTTTGGCATTGGCATCCGGGAAGGGGTCCGAACGTCCGTTTCCTCGATCTCGGACGTTTATACCCAGCTGGTGCGAAACAATGGTCGGCACCAGCCCCTACCTTGTTGTGGCGTTGCGATGTCGGTCCCGTCGGCCCCCTCGGTGCTCAGCCCATCCGTGCGGGGTGCTCCGTCGGCCCCGTTCAGTCGGTCGGTGCTGCCGGGTGCGGTCCGTCCGCACTTTCGTTCCGTCGTCGCCGTGCGTGGTGCTGTCCCTTCGGTGTGCAGTCGACCGAGCGCGGTGCTGCTGGCTGCTGTGCTGCAGGCTGCTGTGCTGCTGGCTGCGGTGCTGCTGGCTGCTGTGCTGCGGTGCTGCTGTGCTGAGGTGCTGCTGTCTGCTGTGCTGCTGGCTGCTGTGCTGAGGTGCTGCTGGCTGCTGTGCTGAGGTGCTGCTGGCTGCTGTGCTGCTGTGCTGCCGGCTGCTGTGCTGAGGTGCTGCTGGCTGCTGTGCTGCGGTGCTGCTGGCTGCTGGCTGCTGTGCTGCTGGTTGCTGCGGTGCTGCTGTGCTGCTGGCTGCTGTGCTGCGGTGCTGCTGGCTGCTGTGCTGCTGTGCTGCGGTGCTGATGTGCTGCGGTGCAGCTGTGCTGCCGGCTGGTCCGCGCGTGCTGTAGCGTGGTGCTGCTGGCTGCGGTCAGCCCGTCCGTGCGTGCTGCGGACGAGGTCGTGCGGGCGGTGCGTGCGGTATATTTTCACCCCTCGACCGACCCCTTGATTTTTTGAGGCAAATGCGGGACCAAAGCATTGGAAACGTGGGAAACATGTTGGACAATCATCGTGCGAAAGGATTTTGGCATTGGGATTCGTTAAGGGGTCCGAACGTCCGTTTCCTCGATCTCGGACGTTTATACCCAGCTGGTACGAAACAATGGTCGGCACCCTCCCCTACCTTGTTGTGGCGTTGCGACGTCGGTCCGGTCGGCCCCCTCGGTGCGCAGCCCGTCCGTGCGTGGTGCTGCGTCGGCCCCTTTCGGTCGGTCGGTGCTGCCGGTTGCCGTCCGTCCGCTCTTTCGTTCGCGCGACGTGCCGCTGCCTGCGCCGCGTGCGGTCAGGCGGTGCGTGCGTGCTGCTGGTACGTCAGCCACGTGCGTGCGGTGTCGGCCGTCTGCACCATGTCCACCTATATTAGACAATATATCATGACGCGCGCGCGACAGCACCGCACTTAGCACTTTGCACTTGGCACTTGGCACGGCGCGCGTGCGGTCAGCCGGTGCGTGCGTGGTGCTGTCCCTTCGGTGTGCAGCCGTCCGTGCTGGCTGCTGTGCTTCTGGTTGCTGCTGTGGTGCTGGTTGCTGCGGTGCTGCTGGTTGCTGGGCTGCTGTGCTGCGGTGCTGATGGCTGCTGTGCTGCCGTGCTGCGGTGCTGCTGGCTGCGGTGGTGCAGTGCTGCTGGCTGCTGCGTTGCTGCGGGCTGCTGTGCTGCTGCGGGCTGCGGTGCTGCCGGCTGCTGTGCTGCCGGTTGCTGCGGTGCTGCTGGTTGCTGCGATGCTGGTTGCTGCGGTGCTGCTGGTTGCTGCGGTGCTGCTGGCTGCTGGCTGCCGTGCTGCGGTGCTGCCGGCTGCTGTGCTGCTGGTTGCTGAGGTGCTGCTGGCTGGTCCGCGCGTGCTGCAGCGTGGTGCTGCTCTCTGCGGTCAGCCCGTCCGTGCGTGCTGCGGGCGAGGTCGTGCGTGCGGTGCGTGCGTTATATTTTCACCCCTCGACCGACCCCTTGATTTTTTGAGGCAAATGCGGGACCAAAGCATTGAAAACGTGGGAAACATGTTGGACAATCGTCGTGCGAAAGGATTTTGGCATTGGGATTCGTTAAGGGCTCCGAACGTCCGTTTCCTCGATCTCGGACGTTTATACCCAGCTGGTACGAAACAATGGTCGGCACCCTCCCCTACCTTGTTGTGGCGTTGCGACGTCGGTCCGGTCGGCCCCCTCGGTGCGCAGCCCGTCCGTGCGTGGTGCTGCGTCGGCCCCTTTCGGTCGGTCGGTGCTGCCGGTTGCCGTCCGTCCGCACTTTCGTTCGCGCGACGTGCCGCTGCCTGCGGCGCGTGCGGTCAGGCGGTGCGTGCGTGCTGCTGGTGCGTCAGCCACGTGCGTGCGGTGTCGGCCGTCTGCACCATGTCCACCTATATTAGACAATATATTATGACGCGCGCGCGACCGCACCGCACTTAGCACTTAGCACTTTGCACTTGGCACTTGGCACGGCGCGCGTGCGGTCAGCCGTTGCGTGCGTGTTGCT
The DNA here is from genome assembly GCA_038049695.1 of Cinnamomum chago. NCBI lineage: Eukaryota > Viridiplantae > Streptophyta > Magnoliopsida > Laurales > Lauraceae > Cinnamomum > Cinnamomum chago. Next base: position 65,778,501 of record CP142462.1, on the reverse strand, counting down.
GTCCCTTCGGTGTGCAGCCGTCCGTGCTGGCTGCTATGCTTCTGGTTGCTGCTGTGGTGCTGGTTGCTGCGGTGCTGCTGGTTGCTGGGCTGCTGTGCTGCGGTGCTGATGGCTGCTGTGCTGCCGTGCTGCGGTGCTGCTGGCTGCGGTGGTGCTGTGCTGCTGGCTGCTGCGGTGCTGCGGGCTGCTGTGCTGCTGCTGGCTGCGGTGCTGCTGGCTGCGGTGCTGCCGGCTGCTGTGCTGTTGGTTGCTGCGGTGCTGCTGTGCTGCTGGTTGCTGCGGTGCTGCTGGCTGCTGGCTGCCGTGCTGCTGTGCTGCTGTGCTGAGGTGCTGCTGGCTGGTCCGCGCGTGCTGCAGCGTGGTGCTGCTCGCTGCGGTCAGCCCGTCCGTGCGTGCTGCGGGCGAGGTCGTGCGTGCGGTGCGTGCGGTATATTTTCACCCCTCGACCGACCCCTTGATTTTTTGAGGCAAATGCGGGACCAAAGCATTGAAAACGTGGGAAACATGTTGGACAATCATCGTGCGAAAGGATTTTGGCATTGGGATTCGTTAAGGGCTCCGAACGTGCGTTTCCTCGATCTCGGACGTTTATACCCAGCTGGTACGAAACAATGGTCGGCACCCTCCCCTACCTTGTTGTGGCGTTGCGACGTTGGTCCGGTCGGCCACCTCGGTGCGCAGCCCGTCCGTGCGTGGTGCTGCGTCGGCCCCTTTCGGTCGGTCGGTGCTGCCGGTTGCCGTCCGTCCGCACTTTCGTTCGCGCGACGTGCCGCTGCCTGCGCCGCGTGCGGTCAGGCGGTGCGTGCGTGCTGCTGGTGCGTCAGCCACGTGCGTGCGGTGTCGGCCGTCTGCACCATGTCCACCTATATTAGACAATATTTCATGACGCGCGCGCGACCGCACCGCACTTAGCACTTAGCACTTTGCACTTGGCACTTGGCACGGCGCGCGTGCGGTCAGCCGGTGCGTGCGTGGTGCTGTCCCTTCGGTGTGCAGCCGTCCGTGCTGGCTGCTGTGCGTCTGGTTGCTGCTGTGGTGCTGGTTGCTGCGGTGCTGCTGGCTGCTGGGCTGCTGTGCTGCGGTGCTGATGGCTGCTGTGCTGCCGTGCTGCGGTGCTGCTGGCTGCGGTGGGGCAGTGCTGCTGGCTGCTGCGGGCTGCTGTGCTGCGGTGCTGCCGGCTGCTGTGCTGTTGGTTGCTGCGGTGCTGCTGTGCTGCTGGTTGCTGCGGTGCTGCTGGCTGCTGGCTGCCGTGCTGCTGTGCTGCGGTGCAGTTGTGCTGCTGTGCTGAGGTGCTGCTGGCTGGTCCGCGCGTGCTGCAGCGTGGTGCTGCTCGCTGCGGCCAGCCCGTCCGTGCGTGCTGCGGGCGAGGTCGTGCGTGCGGTGCGTGCGGTATATTTTCACCCGTCGACCGACTCCTTGATTTTTTGAGGCAAATGCGGGACCAAAGCATTGAAAACGTGGGAAACATGTTGGATAATCATCGTGCGAAAGGATTTTGGCATTGGGATTCGTTAAGGGCTCCGAACGTCCGTTTCCTCGATCTCGGACGTTTATACCCAGCTGGTACGAAACAATGGTCGGCACCCTCCCCTACCTTGTTGTGGCGTTGCGACGTCGGTCCGGTCGGCCCCCTCGGTGCGCAGCCCGTCCGTGCGTGGTGCAGCGTCGGCCCCTTTCGGTCGGTCGGTGCTGCCGGTTGCCGTCCGTCCGCACTTTCGTTCGCGCGACGTGCCGCTGCCTGCGCCGCGTGCGGTCAGGCGGTGCGTGCGTGCTGCTGGTGCGTCAGCCACGTGCGTGCGGTGTCGGCCGTCTGCACCATGTCCACCTATATTAGACAATATATCATGACGCGCGCGCGACCGCACCGCACTTAGCACTTAGCACTTTGCACTTGGCACTTGGCACGGCGCGCGTGCGGTCAGCCGGTGCGTGCGTGGTGCTGTCCCTTCGGTGTGCAGCCGTCCGTGCTGGCTGCTGTGCGTCTGGTTGCTGCTGTGGTGCTGGTTGCTGCGGTGCTGCTGGTTGCTGGGCTGCTGTGCTGCGGTGCTGATGGCTGCTGTGCTGCCGTGCTGCGGTGCTGCTGGCTGCGGTGGGGCAGTGCTGCTGGCTGCTGCGGGCTGCTGTGCGGCTGCTGGCTGCGGTGCTGCTGGCTGCTGTGCTGCGGTGCTGCCGGCTGCTGTGCTGTTGGTTGCTGCGGTGCGGCTGTGCTGCTGGTTGCTGCGGTGCTGCTGGCTGCTGGCTGCCGTGCTGCTGTGCTGCGGTGCAGCTGTGCTGCTGTGCTGAGGTGCTGCTGGCTGGTCCGCGCGTGCTGCAGCGTGGTGCTGCTCGCTGCGGCCAGCCCGTCCGTGCGTGCTGCGGGCGAGGTCGTGCGTGCGGTGCGTGCGGTATATTTTCACCCGTCGACCGACCCCTTGATTTTTTGAGGCAAATGCGGGACCAAAGCATTGAAAACGTGGGAAACATGTTGGATAATCATCGTGCGAAAGGATTTTGGCATTGGGATTCGTTAAGGGCTCCGAACGTCCGTTTCCTCGATCTCGGACGTTTATACCCAGCTGGTACGAAACAATGGTCGGCACCCTCCCCTACCTTGTTGTGGCGTTGCGAAGTCGGTCCGGTCGGCCCCGTCGGTGCGCAGCCCGTCCGTGCGTGGTGCTGCGTCGGCCCCTTTCGGTCGGTCGGTGCTGCCGGTTGCCGTCCGTCCGCACTTTCGTTCGCGCGACGTGCCGCTGCCTGCGCCGCGTGCGGTCAGGCGGTGTGTGCGTTCTGCTGGTGCGTCAGCCACGTGCGTGCGGTGTCGGCCGTCTGCACCATGTCCACCTATATTAGACAATATATCATGACGCGCGCGCGACCGCACCGCACTTAGCACTTAGCACTTTGCACTTGGCACTTGGCACGGCGCGCGTGCGGTCAGCCGGTGCGTGCGTGGTGCTGTCCCTTCGGTGTGCAGCCGTCCGTGCTGGCTGCTGTGGTGCTGGTTGCTGCGGTGCTGCTGGTTGCTGGGCTGCTGTGCTGCGGTGCTGATGGCTGCTGTGCTGCCGTGCTGCGGTGCTGCTGGTTGCGGTGGGGCAGTGCTGCGGGCTGCTGTGCTGCGGTGCTGCCGGCTGCTGTGCTGCTGGTTGCTGCGGTGCTGCTGTGCTGCTGGTTGCTGCGGTGCTGCTGGCTGCTGGCTGCCGTGCTGCTGTGCTGCTGTGCTGAGGTGCTGCTGGCTGGTCCGCGCGTGCTGCAGCGTGGTGCTGCTCGCTGCGGTCAGCCCGTCCGTGCGTGCTGCGGGCGAGGTCGTGCGTGCGGTGCGTGCGGTATATTTTCACCCCTCGACCGACCCCTTGATTTTTTGAGGCAAATGCGGGACCAAAGCATTGAAAACGTGGGAAACATGTTGGACAATCATCGTGCGAAAGGATTTTGGCATTGGGATTCGTTAAGGGCTCCGAACGTGCGTTTCCTCGATCTCGGACGTTTATACCCAGCTGGTACGAAACAATGGTCGGCACCCTCCCCTACCTTGTTGTGGCGTTGCGACGTTGGTCCGGTCGGCCACCTCGGTGCGCAGCCCGTCCGTGCGTGGTGCTGCGTCGGCCCCTTTCGGTCGGTCGGTGCTGCCGGTTGCCGTCCGTCCGCACTTTCGTTCGCGCGACGTGCTGCTGCCTGCGCCGCGTGCGGTCAGGCGGTGCGTGCGTGCTGCTGGTGCGTCAGCCACGTGCGTGCGGTGTCGGCCGTCTGCACCAAGTCTACCTATATTAGACAATATATCATGACGCGCGCGCGACCGCACCGCACTTAGCACTTAGCACTTAGCACTTGGCACGGCGCGCGTGCGGTCAGCCGGTGCGTGCGTGGTGCTGTCCCTTCGGTGTGCAGCCGTCCGTGCTGGCTGCTGTGCTTCTGGTTGCTGCTGTGGTGCTGGTTGCTGCGGTGCTGCTGGTTGCTGGGCTGCTGTGGTGCTGGTTTCGGTCGGTCGGTGCTGCCGGGTGCGGTCCGTCCGCACTTTCGTTCGGTCGTCGCCGTGCGTGGTGCTGTCCCTTCGGTGTAAAGTCGACCGAGCGCGGTGCTGCTGGCTGCTGCAGTGCTGCTGTTCTGCTGGCTGCTGCTGTGCTGCGGTGCTGCTGGCTGCTGGCTGCTGCTGGTGCTGCAGTGCTGTGGTGCAGCTGGGTGCGGTCTACGTCGTGCGTGGTGCTGTCCCTTCGGTGTGCAGCCGTCCGAGCGTCGTGCTGCTGGCTGGTCCGCGCGTGCTGCAGCGTGGTGCTGCTGGCTGCGGTCAGCCCGTCCGTGCGTGCTGCTGTCGAGGCCGTGCGGGTGGTGCGTGCGGCAGATTTTCACCCCTCGACCGACCCCGTCATTTTTCGGGACAAATGCATGACCGGTGCATTGAAAACGTGGGAAACATGTTGGACGATCATCGTACGAAAGGATTTTGGCATTGGGATTCGGGAAGGGGTCCGAACGTCCGTTTCCTCGATCTCGGACGTTTATACCCAGCTGGTACGAAACAATGGTCGGCACCCTCCCCTACCTTGTTGTGGCGTTGCGAAGTCGGTCCCGTCGGCCCCCTCGGTGCGCAGCCCGTCCGTGCGGGGTGCTGCGTCGGCCCCGTTCGGTCGGTCGGTGCTGCCGGGTGCGGTCCGTCCTCACTTTCGTTCGGTCGTCGTCGTGCGTGGTGCTGTCCCTTCGGTGTAAAGTCGACCGAGCGCGGTGCTGCTGGCTGCTGCTGTGCTGCTGTGCTGCTGGCTGCGGTCTACGTCGTGCGTGGTGCTGTCCCTTCGGTGTGCAGCCGTCCGAGCGTCGTGCTGCAGGCTGGTCCGCGCGTGCTGCAGCGTGGTGCTACTGGCTGCGGTCAGCCCGTCCGTGCGTGCTGCGGTCGAGGCCGTGCGGGTGCTGCGTGCGGCAGATTTTCACCCCTCGACCGACCCCGTCATTTTTCGGGACAAATGCATGACCGGTGCATTGAAAACGTGGGAAACATGTTGGACGATCATCGTGCGAAAGGATTTTGGCATTGGGATTCGGGAAGGGGTCCGAACGTCCGTTTCCTCGATCTCGGACGTTTATACCCAGCTGGTACGAAACAATGGTCGGCACCCTCCCCTACCTTGTTGTGGCGTTGCGACGTCGGTCTGGTCGGCCTCCATGGTGCGCAGCCCGTCCGTGCGGGGTGCTGCGTCGGCCCCGTTCGTTCGGTCGGTGCTGCCGGTTGCGGTTCGTCCGCACCTTCGTTCGCGAGACGTGCTGCTGCCTGCTCCGCGTGCGGTCAGGCAGTGCGTGCGTGCTGCTGCTGCGTCGGCCACGTGCGTGCAGGGTCGGCCGTCTGCACCATGTCCTCCTAAATTAGATACCATATCTTGACCCGCGCGCGACCGCACCGCACTTAGCACTTAGCACTTAGCACTTAGCACTTGGCACTTGGCACGGCGCGCGTGCGGTCAGCCGTTGCGTGCTTGCTGCAGCTTGGTGCCGCTGGCCGCTGTGCAGCTGGCTGCTGTGGTGCAGCTGGCTGCGGTCGACGCCGTGCGTGGTGCTGTCCCTTCGTTGTGCAGCCGTCCGAGCGTCGTGCTGCAGCGTGTTGCTGCTGGCTGCGGTCAGCCCGTCTGTGCGTGCTGCGGTCGAGGCCGTGCGGGTGGTGCGTGCGGCAGATTTTCACCCCTCGACCGACCCCGTCATTTTTCAGGACAAATGCATGACCAGTGCATTGAAAACGTGGGAAACATGTTGGACGATCATCGTGCGAAAGGATTTTGGCATTGGGATTCGGGAAGGGGTCCGAATGTCCGTTTCCTCGATCTCGGACGTTTATACCCAGCTGGTGCGAAACAATGGTCGGCACCCTCCCCTACCTTGTTGTGGCGTTGCGAAGTCGGTCCCGTCGGCCCCCTCGGTGCGCAGCCCGTCCGTGCGGGGTGCTGCATCAGCCCCGTTCGGTCGGTCGGTGCTGCCGGGTGCGGTCCGTCCGCACTTTCGTTCGGTCGTCGCCGTGCGTGGTGCTGTCCCTTCGGTGTGCAGT
>CP142462.1:65752500-65762500 GCA_038049695.1 Cinnamomum chago | reverse complement strand
TGCCGGCTACGGTCCGTCCGCACTTTCGTTCGGTCGTCGCCATGCGTGGCGCTATCCCTTCGGTGTGCAGTCGACCGAGCGCGGTGCTGCAGCCTGGTGCTGCGGGCTGCTGTGGTGCTGCTGGCTGCTGTGCTGCGGTGTTGCTGGCTGCTGCTGCGGTGCTGCTGGCAGCTGTGCTGCGGTGCTGCAGTGCTGCGGGCTGCTGCGGTGCTGCTGGCTGCTGTGCGCGGCTGTGCTGCTGTGCGCTGCGGTGCTGCTGTGCTGCGGGCTGCTGGGTGCTGCTGGGTGCTGTGCTGCTGGCTGCTGTGGTGCAGCTGGCTGCGGTCGACGCCGTGCGTGGTGCTGTCCCTTCGGTGTGCAGCCGTCCGAGCGTCGTGCTGCTGGCTGGTCCGCGCGTGCTGCAGCATGGTGCTGCTGGCAGTGGTCAGCCCGTCCGTGTGTGCTGCGGTCGAGGCCGTGCGTGTGGTGCGTGCGGCAGATTTTCACCCCTCGACCGACCCCGTCATTTTTCGGGACACAAGCATGACAAGTGCATTGAAAACGTGGGAAACATGTGGGACGATCATCGTGCGAAAGGAATTTGGCATTGGGATTCGGGAAGGGGTCCGAATGTCCGTTTCCTCGATCTCGGACGTTTATACCCAGCTGGTGCGAAACAATGGTCGGCACCCTACCCTACCTTGTTGTGGCGTTGCGAAGTCGGTCCCGTCGGCCCCCTCGGTGCGCAGCCCGTCCGTGCGGGGTGCTGCGTCGGCCCCGTTCGGTCGGTCGGTGCTGCCGGGGGCGGTCCGTCCGCACTTTCGTTCGGTCGTCGCCGTGCGTGGTGCTGTCCCCTCGGTGTGCAGTCGACCGAGTTCGGTGCTGCTGGCTGCGCGGTGCGTTCTACTGGCTGCTGCTTTGCTGCGGTGCTGCTGGCTGCTGCTGTGCTGCGGTGGTGCTGGCTGCTGCTGTGCTGCAGTGCTGCTGGCTGCTGGCTGCTGCTGTGCTGCGGTGCTGCTGTGCTGCGGTGCTGCTGTGCTGCTGGCTGCTGCTGGTGCTGCAGTGCTGTGGTGCAGCAGGCTGCGGTCTACGTCGTGCGTGGTGCTGTCCCTTCGGTGTGCAGCCGTCCGAGCGTCGTGCTGCTGGCTGGTCCGCGCGTGCTGCAGCGTGGTGCTGCTGGCTGCGGTCAGCCCGTCCGTGCGTGCTGCGGTCGAGGCCGTGCGGGTGGTGCGTGCGGCAGATTTTCACCCCTCGACCGACACCGCCATTTTTCAGGACTGATGCATGACCAGTGCATTGAAAACGTGGGAAACATGTTGGACGATCATTGTGCGAAAGGATTTTGGCATTGGCATCCGGGAAGGGGTCCAAACGTCCGTTTCCTCGATCTCGGACGTTTATACCCAGCTGGTGCGAAACAATGGTCGGCACCCTCCCCTACCTTGTTGTGGCGTTGCGATGTCGGCCCCCTCGGTGCGCAGCCCGTCCGTGCGGGGTGCTGCGTCGGCCCCGTTCGGTCGGTCGGTGCGGCCGGGTGCGGCCCGTCCGCACTTTCGTTCGGTCGTGGCCGTGCGTGGTGCTGGCTGCTGCTGTGCTGCTGTGCTGCAGTGCTGCTGGCTGCTGGCTGCTGGCTGCTGGCTGCTGCGTGCTGTCCCTTCGGTGTGCTGTCGACCGAGCGCGGTGCTGCGGGCTGCGCCGTGCGTGCTGCAGCTTGGTGCGGCGGGCTGCTGTGGTGCTGCGAGCGGCTGCGCGGCGGTGCTGCTGGCTGCTGTGCTGTTGGCTGCAGTGCTGCTGTGCTGCGGGCGGCGGTGCTGCCGGCTGCTGTGGTGCTGCTGGCTGCTGTGCTGCGGGGCTGCTGGCTGCTGCTGCGGTGCTGCTGGGCTGCTGGCTGCGGTGCCGCTGGCTGCTGTGCGCGGCTGTGCGGCTGTGCGCTGCGGGCTGCTGGGTGCTGCTGGGTGCTGTGCTGCTGTGGTGCAGCTGGCTGCGGTCGACGCCGTGCGTGGTGCTGTCCTTCGGTGTGCAGCCGTCCGAGCGTCGTGCTGCTGGCTGGTCCGCGCGTGCTGCAGCGTGGTTCTGCTGGCTGCGGTCTGCCCGTCCGTGCGTGCTGCGGTCGAGGCCGTGCGGGTGGTGCGTGCGGCAGATTTTCACCCCTCGACCGACCCCGTCATTTTTCGGGACGAATGAGCGACCAATGCATTGAAAACGTGGGAAACATGTTGGACGATCATCGTGCGAAAGGATTTTGGCATTGGCATCCGGGAAGGGGTCCGAACGTCCGTTTCCTCGATCTCGGACGTTTATACCCAGCTGGTGCGAAACAATGGTCGGCACCAGCCCCTACCTTGTTGTGGCGTTGCGATGTCGGTCCCGTCGGCCCACTCGGTGCGCAGCCCGACCGTGCGGGGTGCAGCGTTGGCCCCGTTCGGTCGGTCGGTGCTGCCGGGTGCGGTCCGTCCGCACTTTCGTTCGGTCGTCGCCGTGCGTGGTGCTGTCCCTTCGGTGTGGAGTCGACCGAGCGCTGTGCTGCGGGCTGCGCCGTGCGTGCTGCAGCCTGGTGCTGCGGGCTGCGGTGCTGCGGGCTGCTGCTGCTGGCTGCTGGCTGCTGTGCTGCTGTGCTGCGGTGCTGCTGGCTGCTGCTGCGGTGCTGCTGGCTGCTGTGCTGCTGTGCTGCGGTGCTGCTGGCTGCTGTGCTGCTGGCTGCTGTGCTGCGGTGCTACTTGCTGCTGTGCTGCGGTGCTGCTGGGCTGCTGGCTGCGGTGCTGCTGTGCTGCTGGCTGCTGCGGTGCTGCTGGCTGCTGCGCGCTGCTGTGCTGCTGTGCGCTGCGGTGCTGCTGTGCTGCTGGGTTCTGCTGGCTGCTGTGCTGCTGGGCTGCTGGCTGCGGTGCTGCTGTGCTGCTGGCTGCTGCTGTGCTGCTGGGTGCTGCTGGCTGCTGTGCTGCGGTGCTGCTGGGCTGCTGGCTGCAGTGCTGCGGTGCTGCTGGCTGCTGCTGTGCTGCGGTGCTGCTGTGCTGCTGTGCTGCGGTGCTGCTGTGCGTTGCGGTGCTGCTGTGCTGCTGGGTGCTGTGCTGCTGTGCTGCTGATAGCTGTGGTGCAGCGGGCTGCGGTCGACGCCGTGCATGGTGCTGTCCCTTCGGTGTGCAGCCGTCCGAGCGTCGCGCTGCTGGCTGGTCCGCGCGTGCTGCAGCGTCGTGCTGCTGGCTGCGGTCAGCCCGTCCGTGCGTGCTGCGGTCGAGGCCGTGCGGGTGGTGCGTGCGGCAGATTTTCAGCCCTCGACCGACCCCGCCATTTTTCGGGACTAATGCATGATCAGTGCATTGAAAACGTGGGAAACATGTTGGACGATCATCGTGCGAAAGGATTTTGGCATTGGCATCCGGGAAGGGGTCCGAACGTCCGTTTCCTCGATCTCGGACGTTTATACCCAGCTGGTACGAAACAATGGTCGGCACCAGCCCCTACCTTGTTGTGGCGTTGCGATGTCGGTCCCGTCGTCCCACTCGGTGCGCAGCCCGACCGTGCGGGGTGCAGCGTTGGCCCCGTTCGGTCGGTCGGTGCTGCCGGCTGCGGTCCGTCCGCACTTTCGTTCGGTCGTCGCCGTGCGTGGCGCTGTCCCTTCGGTGTGCAGTCGACCGAGCGCGGTGCTGCAGCCTGGTGCTGCGGGCTGCTATGGTGCTGCTGGCTGCTGTGCTGCGGTGTTGCTGGCTGTTGCTGCGGTGCTGCTGGCTGCTGTGCTGCGGTGCTGCAGTGCTGCTGGCTGCTGCGGTGCTGCTGGCTGCTGTGCGCTGCTGTGCTACTATGCGCTGCGGTGCTGCTGTGCTGCGGGCTGCTGGGTGCTGCTGGCTGCTGTGCTGCTGTGCTGCTGGCTGCTGTGGTGCAGCTGGCTGCGGTCGACGCCGTGCGTGGTGCTGTCCCTTCGGTGTGCAGCCGTCCGAGCGTCGTGCTGCTGGCTGGTTCGCGCGTGCTGCAGCATGGTGCTGCTGGCAGCGGTCAGCCCGTCCGTGTGTGCTGCGGCCGAGGCCGTGCGGGTGGTGCGTGCGGCAGATTTTCACCCCTCGACCGACCCCGTCATTTTTCGGGACACAAGCATGACAAGTGCATTGAAAATGTGGGAAACATGTTGGACGATCATCGTGCGAAAGGAATTTGGCATTGGGATTCGGGAAGGGGTCCGAATGTCCGTTTCCTCGATCTCGGACGTTTATACCCAGCTGGTGCGAAACAATGGTCGGCACCCTCCCCTACCTTGTTGTGGCGTTGCGAAGTCGGTCCCGTCGGCCCCCTCGGTGCGCAGCCCGTCCGTGCGGGGTGCTGCGTCGGCCCCGTTCGGTCGGTCGGTGCTGCCGGGGGCGGTCCGTCCGCACTTTAGTTCGGTCGTCGCTGTGCGTGGTGCTGTCCCTTCGGTGTGCAGTCGACCGAGCGCGGTGCTGCTGGCTGCGCCGTGCGTGCTGCTGGCTGCTGCTTTGCTGCGGTGCTGCTGGCTGCTGCTGTGCTGCAGTGCTGCGGTGGTGCTGGCTGCTGGCAGCTGCTGTGCTGCGGTGCAGCTGTGCTGCTGGCTGCTGCTGTGCTGCGGTGCTGCTGTGCTGCTGGCTGCGGCTGGTGCTGCAGTGCTGTGGTGCAGCAGGCTGCGGTCTACGTCGTGCGTGGTGTTGTCCCTTCGGTGTGCAGCCGTCCGAGCGTCGTGCTGCTGGTTGGTCCGCGCGTGCTGCAGCGTGGTGCTGCTGGCTGCGGTCAGCCCGTCCGTGCGTGCTGCGGTCGAGGCCGTGCGGGTGGTGCGTGCGGCAGATTTTCACCCCTCGACCGACCCCGCCATTTTTCGGGACTGATGCATGACCAGTGCATTGAAAACGTGGGAAACATGTTGGACGATCATCGTGCGAAAGGATTTTGGCATTGGCATCCGGGAAGGGGTCCGAACGTCCGTTTCCTCGATCTCGGACGTTTATACCCAGCTGGTGCGAAACAATGGTCGGCACCCTCCCCTACCTTGTTGTGGCGTTGCGATGTCGGCCCCCTCGGTGCGCAGCCCGTCCGTGCGGGGTGCTGCGTCGGCCCCGTTCGGTCGGTCGGTGCTGCCGGGTGCGGCCCGTCCGCACTTTCGTTCGGTCGTGGCCGTGCGTGGTGCTGGCTGCTGCTGTGCTGCTGTGCTGCAGTGCTGCTGGCTGCTGGCTGCTGCGTGCTGTCCCTTCGGTGTGCTGTCGACCGAGCGCGGTGCTGCGGGCTGCGCCGTGCGTGCTGCAGCTTGGTGCTTCGGGCTGCTGTGGTGCTGCGAGTTGCTGCGCTGCGGTGCTGCTGGCTGCTGTGCTGTTGGCTGCAGTGCTGCTGTGCTGCGGGCGGCGGTGCTGCCGGCTGCTGTGGTGCTGCTGGCTGCTGTGCTGCGGGGCTGCTGGCTGCTGCTGCGGTGCTGCTGTGGTGCGGTGCTGCTGGGCTGCTGGCTGCGGTGCTGCTGTACCGCTGGCTGCTGTGCTGCTGTGCGCTGCGGTGCTGCTGTGCTGCGGGCTGCTGGGTGCTGCTGGGTGCTGTGCTGCTGTGGTGCAGCTGGCTGCGGTCGACGCCGTGCGTGGTGTTGTCCTTCGGTGTGCAGCCGTCCGAGCGTCGTGCTGCTGGCTGGTCCGCGCGTGCTGCAGCGTGGTTCTGCTGGCTGCGGTCAGCCCGTCCGTGCGTGCTGCGGTCGAGGCCGTGCGGGTGGTGCGTGCGGCAGATTTTCACCCCTCGATCGACCCCGTCATTTTTCCGGACAAATGCATGACAAGTGCATTGAAAACGTGGGAAACATGTTGGACGATCATCGTGCGAAAGGATTTTCGCATTGGGATTCGGGAAGGGGTCCGAATGTCCGTTTCCTCGATCTCGGACGTTTATACCCAGCTACCTTGCTGTGGCGTGGCGAAGTCGGTCCCGTCGGCCCTCTCGGTGCGCAGCCCGTCCGTGCGGGGTGCTGCGTCGGCCCCGTTCGGTCGGTCGGTGCTGCCGGGTGCGGTCCGTCCGCACTTTCGTTCGGTCGTCGCCGTGCGTGGTGTTGTCCCTTCGGTGTGCAGTCGAACGAGCGCGGTGCTGCTGGCTGCGCCGTGCGTGCTGCTGGCTGCTGCTGTGCTGCGGTGCTGCTGGCTGCTGCTGTGCTGCAGTGCTGCTGTGCTGCGGTGCTGCTGTACTGCGGTGGTGATGGCTGCTGCTGTGCTGCTGGCTGCTGCTGTGCTGCTGTGCTGCTGGCTGCTGCTGGTGCTGCAGTGCTGTGGTGCAGCTGGCTGCGGTCTACGTCGTGCGTGGTGCTGTCCCTTCGGTGTACAGCCGTCCGAGCGTATTGCTGCTGGCTGGTCCGCGCGTGCTGCAGCGTGGTGCTGCTGGCTGCGGTCAGCCCGTCCGTGCGTGCTGCGGTCGAGGCCGTGCGGGTGGTGCGTGCGGCAGATTTTCACCCCTCGACCGACCCCGTCATTTTTCGGGACAAATGCATGACCGGTGCATTGAAAACGTGGGAAACATGTTGGACGATCATCGTGCGAAAGGATTTTGGCATTGGGATTCGGGAAGGGGTCCGAACGTCCGTTTCCTCGATCTCGGACGTTTATACCCAGCTGGTACGAAACAATGGTCGGCACCCTCCCCTACCTTGTTGTGGCGTTGCGACGTCGGTCCGGTCGGCCTCCTCGGTGCGCAGCCCGTCCGTGCGGGGTGCTGCGTCGGCCCCGTTCGTTCGGTCGGTGCTGCCGGGTGCGGTCCGTCCGCACCTTCGATCGCGAGACGTGCTGCTGCCTGCGCCGCGTACTGTCAGGCAGTGCGTGCGTGCTGCTGCTGCGTCCGCCACGTGCGTGCAGGGTCGGCCGTCTGCCCCATGTCCTCCTATATTAGATACCATATCTTGACCCGCGCGCGACCGACCGATCGCACCGCACTAAGCACTTTGCACTTGGCACTTGGCACGGCGCGCGTGCGGTCAGCCGGTGCGTGCTGGCTGCCGCTGGCCGCTGTGCAGCGGGCTGCTGTGCTACTGGCTGCGGTGGTGCAGCTGGCTGCGGTCGACGCTGTGCGTGGTGCTGTCCCTTCGTTGTGCAGCCGTCCGAGCGTCGTGCTGCTGGCTGGTCCGCGCGTGCCGCAGCGTGGTGCTGCTGGCTGCGGTCAGCCCGTCCGTGCGTGCTGCGGTCGAGGCCGTGCGGGTGGTGCGTGCGGCAGATTTTCACCCCTCGACCAACCCCGTCATTTTTCGGGAATAATGCATGACAAGTGCATTGAAAACGTGGGAAACATGTGGGACGATCATCGTGCGAAATGATTTTGGCATTGGGATTCGGGAAGGGGTCCGAATGTCCGTTTCCTCGATCTCGGACGTTTATACCCAGCTGGTGCGAAACAATGGTCGGCACCCTCCCCTACCTTGTTGTGGCGTTGCGAAGTCGGTCCCGTCGGCCCCCTCGGTGCGCAGCCCGTCCGTGCGGGGTGCTGCGTCGGCCCCGTTCGGTCGGTCGGTGCTGCCGGGTGCGGTCCGTCCTCACTTTCGTTCGGTCGTCGCCGTGCGTGGTGCTGTCCCTTCGGTGTGCAGTCGACCGAGCGCGGTGCTGCTGGCTGCTGCTGTGCTGCGGTGCTGCTGTGCTGCGGTGCTGCTGGCTACTGCTGTGCTGCAGTGCTGCTGGCTGCTGCTGTGCTGCTGTGCTGCTGGCTGCTGCTGGTGCTGCAGTGCTGTGGAGCAGCTGGCTGCGGTCTACGTCGTGCGTGGTGCTGTCCCTTCGGTGTGCAGCCGTCCGAGCGTCGTGCTGCTGGCTGGTCCGCGCGTGCTGCAGCGTGGTGTTGCTGGCTGCGGTCAGCCCGTCCGTGCGTGCTGCGGTCGAGGCCGTGCGGGTGGTGCGTGCGGCAGATTTTCACCCCTCGACCGACCCCATCATTTTTCGGGACAAATGCATGACCGGTGCATTGAAAACGTGGGAAACATGTTGGACGATCATCGTGCGAAAGGATTTTGGCATTGGGATTCGGGAAGGGGTCCGAACGTCCGTTTCCTCGATCTCGGACGTTTATACCCAGCTGGTACGAAACAATGGTCGGCACCCTCCCCTACCTTGTTGTGGCGTTGCGACGTCGGTCCGGTCGGCCTCCTCGGTGCGCAGCCCGTCCGTGCGGGGTGCTGCGTCGGCCCCGTTCGTTCGGTCGGTGCTGCCGGGTGCGGTCCGTCCGCACCTTCGATCGCGAGACGTGCTGCTGCCTGCGCCGCGTGCGGTCACGCAGTGCGTGCGTGCTGCTGCTGCGTCCGCCACGTGCGTGCAGGGTCGGCCGTCTGCACCATGAACTCCTATATTAGGTACCATATCTTGACCCGCGCGCGACCGACTGACCGCACCGCACTTAGCACTGGTGAAGCCCCCGCGGCGGACGAGCCGCGACGGGCCGCCTTGAAGATTAATTTTGACCGGACGGCGGGCAGAATCCTTTGCAGACGACTTAAATACGCGACGGGGTATTGTAAGTGGCAGAGTGGCCTTGCGGGTGGTGCGTGCGGAAGATTTTCACCCCTCGACCGACCCCTTGATTTTTCGAGAGTAACGCATGACCAATGCATTGAAAACGTTGGAAACATGTTGGACATTCACCCCTGGACCGACCCCATCACTTTTCGAGACGAATGAGCGACCAATGCATTGAAAACGTTGGAAACATGTTGGACAATCACCGTGCGAATGGATTTTGGCATTGGCATCAGCCCGTCCGTGGGTGGTGCGGTCGACGTCGTGCGGGAGGTGCGTGCGGCAGATTTTCACCCCTTGACCGACCCCATGATTTTTCGAGACGAATGAGCGACCAATGCATTGAAAACGTTGGAAACAGGTTGGACAGTCACCGAACGAAAGGATTTAGGCATTGGCTTCAGCCCGTCCGTGGGTGGTGCGGTCGACGCCGTGCGGGTGGTGCGTGCGGCAGATTTTCACCCCCCGACCGACCCCTTGATTTTTCGAGATGAATGATTGACCAATGCATTGAAAACGTTGGAAACATGTTGGACAATCACCGTGCGAAAGGATTTTGGCATTGGCATCAGCCCGTCCGTGGGTGGTGCGGTCGACGCCGTGCGGGAGGTGCGTGCGGCAGATTTTCACCCCCCGACCGACCCCTTCATTTTTCGAGACGAATGATCGACCAATGCATTGAAAACGTTGGAAACATGTTGGACAATCACCGTGCGAAAGGATTTTGGCATTGGCATCCGCCCGTCCGTGGGTGGTGCGGTCGACGCCGTGCGGGTGGTGCGTGCGGTAGATTTTCAGCCACCGACCGACCCCTTGATTTTTCGAGATGAATGATTGACCAATGCATTGAAAACGTTGGAACCATGTTTGACAATCACCGTGCGAAAAGATTTTGGTATTGGCATCAGCCCGTCCGTGGGTGGTGCGGTCGTCGCCGTGCGGGAGGTGCGTGCGGCAGATTTTCAGCCCCCGACCGACCCCTTGATTTTTCGAGATGAATGATTGACCAATGCATTGAAAACGTTGGAACCATGTTTGACAATCACCGTGCGAAAGGATTTTGGCATTGGCATCAGCCCGTCCGTGGGTGGTGCGGTCGTCGCCGTGCGGGAGGTGCGTGCGGCAGATTTTCAGCCCCCGACCGACCCCTTCATTTTTCTGGAATAATGCATGACAAGTGCATTGAAAACGTGGGAAACATGTTGGACGATCATCGTACGAAAGGATTTTGGCATTGGGATTCGGGAAGGGGTCCGAATGTCCGTTTCCTCGATCTCGGACGTTTATACCCAGCTGGTGCGAAACAATGGTCGGCACCCTCCCCTACCTTGTTGTGGCGTTGCGAAGTCGGTCCCGTCGGCCCCCTCGGTGCGCAGCCCGTCCGTGCGGGGTGCTTCGTCGGCCCCGTTCGGTCGGTCGGTGCTGCCGGGTGCGGTCCGTCCGCACTTTCGTTCGGTCGTCGCCGTGCGTGGTGCTGTACCTTCGGTGTGCAGTCGACCGAGCGCGGTGCTGCTGGCTGCTGCTGTGCTGCAGTGCTGCTGTGCTACGGTGCTGCTGTGCTGCGGTGGTGCTGG
>CP142462.1:65737500-65742500 GCA_038049695.1 Cinnamomum chago | reverse complement strand
GCTGTGCTGCGGTGCTGCTGTGCGTTGCGGTGCTGCTGTGCTGCTGGGTGCTGTGCGGCTGTGCTGCTGGCAGCTGTGGTGCAGCGGGCTGCGGTCGACGCCGTGCATGGTGCTGTCTTTTCGGTGTGCAGCCGTCCGAGCGTCACGCTGCTGGCTGGTCCGCGCGTGCTGCAGCGTCGTGCTGCTGGCTGCGGTCAGCCCGTCCGTGCCTGCTGCGGTCGAGGCCGTGCGGGTGGTGCGTGCGGCAGATTTTCAGCCCTCGACCGACCCCGCCATTTTTCGGGACTAATGCATGATCAGTGCATTGAAAACGTGGGAAACATGCTGGACGATCATCGTGCGAAAGGATTTTGGCATTGGCATCCGGGAAGGGGTCCGAACGTCCGTTTCCTCGATCTCGGACGTTTATACCCAGCTGGTACGAAACAATGGTCGGCACCAGCCCCTACCTTGTTGTGGCGTTGCGATGTCGGTCCCGTCGTCCCACTCGGTGCGCAGCCGGACCGTGCGGGGTGCAGCGTTGGCCCCGTTCGGTCGGTCGGTGCTGCCGGCTGCGGTCCGTCCGCACTTTCGTTCGGTCGTCGCCGTGCGTGGCGCTGTCCCTTCGGTGTGTAGTCGACCGAGCGCGGTGCTGCAGCCTGGTGCTGCGGGCTGCTGTGGTGCTGCTGGCTGCTGTACTGCGGTGTTGCTGGCTGCTGCTGCGGTGCTGCTGGCTGCTGTGCTGCGGTGCTGCAGTGCTGCTGGCTGCTGCGGTGCTGCTGGCTGCTGTGCGCTGCTGTGCTGCTGTGCGCTGCGGTGCTGCTGTGCTGCGGGCTGCTGGGTGCTGCTGGGTGCTGTGCTGCTGTGCTGCTGGCTGCTGTGGTGCAGCTGGCTGCGGTCGACGCCGTGCGTGGTGCTGTCCCTTCGGTGTGCAGCCGTCCGAGCGTCGTGCTGCTGGCTGGTCCGCGCGTGCTGCAGCATGGTGCTGCTGGCAGCGGTCAGCCCGTCCGTGTGTGCTGCGGTCGAGGCCGTGCGGGTGGTGCGTGCGGCAGATTTTCACCCCTCGACCGACCCCGTCATTTCTCGGGACACAAGCATGACAAGTGCATTAAAAACGTGGGAAACATGTTGGACGATCATCGTGCGAAAGGAATTTGGCATTGGGATTCGGGAAGGGGTCCGAATGTCCGTTTCCTCGATCTCGGACGTTTATACCCAGCTGGTGCGAAACAATGGTCGGCACCCTCCCCTACCTTGTTGTGGCGTTGCGAAGTCGGTCCCGTCGGCCCCCTCGGTGCGCAGCCCGTCCGTGCGGGGTGCTGCGTCGGCCCCGTTCGGTCGGTCGGTGCTGCCGGGGGCGGTCCGTCCGCACTTTCGTTCGGTCGTCGCCGTGCGTGGTGCTGTCCCTTCGGTGTGCAGTCGACCGAGCGCGGTGCTGCTGGCTGCGCCGTGCGTGCTGCTGGCTGCTGCTGTGCTGCGGTGCTGCTGGCTGCTGCTGTGCTGCAGTGCTGCTGTGCTGCGGTGGTGCTGGCTGCTGTGCTGTAGTGCTGCTGGCTGCTGCTGTGCTGCTGGCTGCTGGCTGCTGCTGGTGCTGCAGTGCTGTGGTGCAGCAGGCTGCGGTCTACGTCGTGCGTGGTGCTGTCCCTTCGGTGTGCAGCCGTCCGAGCGTCGTGCTGCTGGCAGGTCCGTGCGTGCTGCAGCGTGGTGCTGCTGGCTGCGGTCAGCCCGTCCGTGCGTGCTGCGGTCGAGGCCGTGCGGGTGGTGCGTGCGGCAGATTTTCACCCCTCGACCGACCCCGCCATTTTTCGGGACTGATGCTTGACCAGTGCATTGAAAACGTGGGAAACATGTTGGACGATCATCGTGCGAAAGGATTTTGGCATTGGCATCCGGGAAGGGGTCCGAACGTCCGTTTCCTCGATCTCGGACGTTTATACCCAGCTGGTGCGAAACAATGGTCGGCACCAGCCCCTACCTTGTTGTGGCGTTGCGATGTCGGTCCCGTCGGCCCCCTCGGTGCTCAGCCCATCCGTGCGGGGTGCTCCGTCGGCCCCGTTCAGTCAGTCGGTGCTGCCGGGTGCGGTCCGTCCGCACTTTCGTTCCGTCGTCGCCGTGCGTGGTGCTGTCCCTTCGGTGTGCAGTCGACCGAGCGCGGTGCTGCTGGCTGCTGTGCTGCAGGCTGCTGTGCTGCTGGCTGTGGTGCTGCTGTCTGCTGTGCGGCTGGCTGCTGTGCTGAGGTGCTGCTGGCTGCTGTGCTGCTGGCTGCTGTGCTGAGGTGCTGCTGGCTGCTGTGCTGCGGTGCTGCTGGCTGCTGGCTGCTGTGCTGCTGGTTGCTGCGGTGCTGCTGTGCTGCTGGCTGCTGTGCTGCTGGCTGCTGTGCTGCTGTGCTGTGGTGCTGATGTGCTGCGGTGCTGCTGTGCTGCCGGCTGGTCCGCGCGTGCTGCAGCGTGGTGCTGCTGGCTGCGGTCAGCCCGTCCGTGCGTGCTGCGGGCGAGGTCGTGCGGGCGGTGCGTGCGGTATATTTTCACCCCTCGACCGACCCCTTGATTTTTTGAGGCAAATGCGGGACCAAAGCATTGGAAACGTGGGAAACATGTTGGACAATCATCGTACGAAAGGATGTTGGCATTGGGATTCGTTAAGGGGTCCGAACGTCCGTTTCCTCGATCTCGGACGTTTATACCCAGCTGGTACGAAACAATGGTCGGCACCCTCCCCTACCTTGTTGTGGCGTTGCGACGTCGGTCCGGTCGGCCCCCTCGGTGCGCAGCCCGTCCGTGCGTGTTGCTGCGTCGGCCCCTTTCGGTCGGTCGGTGCTGCCGGTTGCCGTCCGTCCGCACTTTCGTTCGCGCGACGTGCCGCTGCCTGCGCCGCGTGCGGTCAGGCGGTGCGTGCGTGCTGCTGGTGCGTCAGCCACGTGCGTGCGGTGTCGGCCGTCTGCACCATGTCCACCTATATTAGACAATATATCATGACGCGCGCGCGACCGCACCGCACTTAGCACTTAGCACTTTGCACTTGGCACTTGGCACGGCGCGCGTGCGGTCAGCCGGTGCGTGCGTGGTGCTGTCCCTTCGGTGTGCAGCCGTCCGTGCTGGCTGCTGTGCTTCTGGTTGCTGCTGTGGTGCTGGTTGTTGCGGTGCTGCTGGTTGCTGGGCTGCTGTGCTGCGGTGCTGATGGCTGCTGTGCTGCCGTGCTGCGGTGCTGCCGGCTGCGGTGGTGCAGTGCTGTTGGCCGCTGCGGTGCTGCGGGCTGCTGTGCTGCGGTGCTGCCGGCTGCTGTGCTGCTGGTTGCTGCGGTGCTGCTGTGCTGCTGGTTGCTGCGGTGCTGCTGGCTGCTGGCTGCCGTGCTGCTGTGCTGCGGTGCAGCTGTGCTGCTGTGCTGAGGTGCTGCTGGCTGGTCCGCGCGTGCTGCAGCGTGGTGCTGCGGGCGAGGTCGTGCGTGCGGTGCGTGCGGTATATTTTCAGCCGTCGACCGACCCCTTGATTTTTTGAGGCAAATGCGGGACAAAAGCATTGAAAACGTGGGAAACATGTTGGACAATCATCGTGCGAAAGGATTTTGGCATTGGGATTCGTTAAGGGCTCCGAACGTCCGTTTCCTCGATCTCGAACGTTTATACCCAGCTGGTACGAAACAATGGTCGGCACCCTCCCCTACCTTGTTGTGGCGTTGCGACGTCGGTCCGGTCGGCCCCCTCGGAGCGCAGCCCGTCCGTGCGTGGTGCTGCGTCGGCCCCTTTCGGTCGGTCGGTGCTGCCGGTTGCCGTCCGTCCGCACTTTCGTTCGTGCGACGTGCCGCTGCCTGCGCCGCGTGCGGTCAGGCGATGTGTGCGTGCTGCTGGTGCGTCAGCCACGTGCGTGCGGTGTCGGCCGTCTGCACAATGTCCACCTATATTAGACAATATATCATGACGCGCGCGCGATCGCACCGCACTTAGCACTTAGCACTTTGCACTTGGCACTTGGCACGGCGCGCGTGCGGTCAGCCGGTGCGTGCGTGGTGCTGTCCCTTCGGTGTGCAGCCGTCCGTGCTGGCTGCTGTGCTTCTGGTTGCTGCTGTGGTGCTGGTTGCTGCGGTGCTGCTGGTTGCTGGGCTGCTGTGCTGCGGTGCTGATGGCTGCTGTGCTGCCGTGCTGCGGTGCTGCTGGCTGCGGTGGTGCAGTGCTGCTGGCTGCTGCGGTGCTGCGGTGCTGCTGGCTGCTGTACTGCGGTGCTGCCGGCTGCTGTGCTGCCGGTTGCTGCGGTGCTGCTGTGCTGCGGGCTGCTGTGCTGCTGGTTGCTGCGGTGCTGCTGGTTGCTGCGGTGCTGCTGGCTGCTGGCTGCTGGCTGCCGTGCTGCTGTGCTGCTGTGCTGAGGTGCTGCTGGCTGGTCCGCGCGTGCTGCAGCGTGGTGCTGCTCGCTGCGGTCAGCCCGTCCGTGCGTGCTGCGGGCGAGGTCGTGCGGGCGGTGCGTGCGGTATATTTTCACCCCTCGACCGACCCCTTCATTTTTTGAGGCAAATGCGGGACCAAAGCATTGAAAACGTGGGAAACATGTTGGACAATCATCGTGCGAAAGGATTTTGGCATTGGGATTCGTTAAGGGCTCCGAACGTCCGTTTCCTCGATCTCGGACGTTTATACCCAGCTGGTACGAAACAATGGTCGGCACCCTCCCCTACCTTGTTGTGGCGTTGCGAAGTCGGTCCGGTTGGCCCCCTCGGTGCGCAGCCCGTCCGTGCGTGGTGCTGCGTCGGCCCCTTTCGGTCGGTCGGTGCTGCCGGTTGCGGTCCGTCCGCACTTTCGTTCGCGCGACGTGCTGCTGCCTGCGCCGCGTGCGGTCAGGCGGTGCGTGCGTGCTGCTGGTGCGTCAGCCACGTGCGTGCGGTGTCGGCCGTCTGCACCATGTCCACCTATATTAGACAATATATCATGACGCGCGCGACCGCACCGCACTTAGCACTTAGCACTTGGCAATTGGCACGGCGCGCGTGCGGTCAGCCGGTGCGTGCGTGATGCTGTCCCTTCGGTGTGCAGCCGT
>CP142462.1:65727500-65730000 GCA_038049695.1 Cinnamomum chago | reverse complement strand
AGCAGCACGTCGCGCGAACGAAGGTATGGTCGGACCGCACCCGGCAGCACCGACCGACCGAACGGGGCCGACGCAGCACCCCGCATGGACGGGCTGCGCACCGAGGGGGCCGACGGGACCGACTTCGCAACGCCACAACAAGGTAGGGGAGGGTGCCGACCATTGTTTCGCACCAGCTGGGTATAAACGTCCGAGATCGAGGAAAAGGACATTCGGACCCCTTCCCGAACCACAATGCCAAAATCCTTTCGCACGATGATCGTCCAACATGTTTCCCACGTTTTCAATGCACCGGTCATGCATTTGACCCAAAAAATGACAGGGTCGGTCGAGGGGAGAAAATCTGCCGCACGCACCACCCGCACGGCCTCGACCGCAGCCGGCAGCACCACGCTGCAGCACGATCAGACCAACCAGCAGCACGACGCTCGGACGGATGCACACCGAAGGGACAGCACCACGCACGACGTAGACCGCAGCCAGCTGCACCACAGCACTGCAGCACCAGCTGCAGCACAGCAGCCAGCAGCACAGCGGCCCGCAGCCCAGCAGCACTGCAGCAGCCAGCAGCACTCTAGCACAGCAGCAGCCAGCAGCACGCACGGCGCAGCCAGCAGCACCGCGCTCGGTCGACTGCACACCGAAGGGACAGCACCACGCACGGCGACGACCGAACGAAAGTGCGGACGGACCGCACACGGCAGCACCGACCGACCGAAAGGGGCCCACGCTGCAGCCCGCATGGTCGGGCAGTGGGCCGACGGGACCGACATCGCATCGCCACAACAAGGTAGGGGAGGGTGCCGACCATTGTTTCGCACCAGCTGGGTATATACGTCCGAGATCGAGGAAACGGACATTCGGACCCATTCCCGAATCCCAATGCCAAAATCCTTTCGCACGATGATCGTCCAACATGTTTCCCACGTTTTCAATGCATTGGTCGCTCATTCGTCTTGAAAAATGAAGGGGTCGGTCGAGGGGTGAAAATCTGCCGCACGCACCACCCGCCCGACGTCGACCTCATCACCCCCGGACGGGCTGATGCCAATGCCAAAATCCTTTCGCACGGTGATCATCCAACATGTTTCCCACGTTTTCAGTCCTTTGATCACTCATTCGTCTCGAAAAATGAACGGGTCGGTCGAGGGGTGAAAATCTGCCGCACGCACCACCCGCACGGCGTCGACCGCACCACCCCCGGACGGGATGATGCCAAAGCCAAAATCCTTTCGCACGGTTATTGTCCAACATGTTTCCCACGTTTTCAATGCATTGGTCGCTCATTCGTCTAGAAAAATGAAGGGGTCGGTCGAGGGGTGAAAATCTGTCGCACGCACCACCCGCAGGACGTCGACCGCACCACCCCCGGACGGGCTGATGCCAATGCCAAAATCCTTTCGCACGGTGATTGTCCAACATGTTTCCCACGTTTTCAATGCGTTGGTCACTCATTCGTCCCGAAAAATCATTGGGTCGGTCGAGGGATGAAAATCTGCCGCACAAACCACTCGCACGACGTCGACCGCACCACCCCCGGACGGGCTGATTCCAATGCCAAAATCCTTTCGCACGGTGATTGTCCAACATGTTTCCCACGTTTTCAATGCATTGGTCATGCGTTACTCTCGAAAAATCAAGGGGTCGGGCGAGGGGTGAAAATCTGCCGCACGCACCACCCGCACGACGTCGACCGCTGCACCCACGGACGGTCTGATGCCGATGCCAAAATCCTTTCTCACGGTGATTGTCCAACATGTTTCCAACGTTTTCAATACATTGGTCCCTCGTTCGTCTCGAAAAATCAAGGGGTCGGTCGAGGGGTGAAAATCTGCGGCACGCACCACCCGCACGACGTCGACCGAACCACCCCCGGACGGGCTGATGCCAGTGCCAAAATCCTTTCGCACGGTGATTGTCCAACATGTTTCCAACGTTTTCAATGCACTGGTCACTCGTTCGTCTCGAAAAATCAAGGGGTCGATCGAGGGGTGAAAATCTGCCGCAAGCTCCACCCGCACGACGTCGACCGAACCACCCCCGGACGGGCTGATGCCAATGCCAATATCCTTTCGCATGGTGATTGTCCAACATGTTTCCCACGTTTTCAATGCATTTGTCGCTCATTCGTCTCGAAAAATGAAGGGGTCGGTCGAGGGGTGAAAATCTGCCGCACGCACCAAATGCACGACGTCGACCGCGCCACCCCCGGACGTGCTGATGCCAATGCCAAAATCCTTTCTCACGGTGATTGTCCAACATGTTTCCCACGTTTTCAATGCATTGGTCACTCATTCGTCTCGAAAAATGAAGGGGTCGGTCGAGGGGTGAAAATCTGCCGCACGCACCACCCGTACGACGTCGACCGCGCCACAACCGGACGGGCTGATGCCAATGCCAAAATCCTTTCGCATGGTATTTGTCCAACACGTTTCCCACGTTTTAAATGCATAGGTCCCTCATTCGTCTCGAAAAATCAAGGGGTCGGTCGAGGGGTGAA
>CP142462.1:65715000-65717500 GCA_038049695.1 Cinnamomum chago | reverse complement strand
ACCGCAGCCTGCAGCACGCACGGCGCAGCCCGCAGCACCGCGCTCGGTCGACTGCACACCGAAGGGACAACACCACGCACGGCGACGACCTAACGAAAGTGCGGACGGACCGCACCCGGCAGCACCGACCGACCGAACGGGGCCAACGCTGCACCCCACACGGTCGAGCTGCGCACCGAGTGGGACGACGGGACCGACATCGCAACGCCACAACAAGGTAAGGGCTGGTGCCGACCATTGTTTCGCACCAGCTGGGTATAAACGTCCGAGATCGAAGAAACGGACGTTCGGACCCCTTCCCGGATGCCAATGCCAAAATCCTTTCGCAAGATGATCGTCCAACATGTTTCCCACGTTTTAAATGCATTGGTCGCTAATTCGTCTCGAAAAATGAAGGGGTCGATCGAGGGGTGAAAATCTGGCGCACGCACCACCCGCCCGACGTCGACCGCACCACCCCCGGACGGGCTGATGCCAAAGCCAAAATCCTTTCGCACGGAAATCATCCAACATGTTTCCCACGTTTTCAAGGCATTGATCACTCATTCGTCTCGAAAAATGAAGGGGTCGGTCGAGGGGTGAAAATCTGACGCACGCACCACCCGCACGACGTCGACCGAACCATCCCCGGACGGGCTGATGCCAATGCCAAAATCCTTTCGCACGGTGATTGTCCAACATGTTTCCCACGTTTTCAATGCGTTGGTCACTCATTCGTCCCGAAAAATCATGGGGTCGGTCGAGGGATGAAAATCTGCCGCACGAACCACCCGCACGACGTCGACCGCACCACCCCCGGACGGGCTGATTCCAATGCCAAAATCCTTTCCCACGGAGATTGTCCAACATGTTTCCCACGTTTTCAATGCATTCGTCATGCGTTACTCTCGAAAAATCAAGGGGTCGGTCGAGGGGTGAAAATCTGCCGCACGCACCACCCGCACGACGTCGACCGCTGCACCCACGGACGATCTGATGCCTATGCCAAAATCCTTTCTCACGGTGATTGTCCAATATGTTTCCAACGTTTTCAATGCATTGGTCCCTCGTTCGTCTCGAAAAATCAAGGGGTCGGTCGAGGGGTGAAAATCTGCCGCACGCACCACCCTCACGACGTCGACCGAACCACCCCCGGACGGGCTGATGCCAATGCCAAAATCCTTTCGCACGGTGATTGTCCAACATGTTTCCAACGTTTTCAATGCACTGGTCACTCGTTCGTCTCGAAAAATCAAGGGGTCGGTCGAGGAGTGAAAATCTGTCGCACGCTCCACCCGCACGACGTCGACCGAACCACCCCCGGACGGGCTGATGCCAATGCCAATATCCTTTCGCATGGTGATTGTCCAACATGTTTCCCACGTTTTCAATGCATTGGTCGCTCATTCGTCACGAAAAATGAAGGGGTCGGTCGAGGGGTGAAAATCTGCCGCACGCACCACTCGCACGACGTCGACCGCGCCACCCCCGGACGGGCTGATGCCAATGCCAAAATCCTTTCGCACGGTGATTGTCCAACATGTTTCCCACGTCTTCAATGCAATGGTCACTCTTTCGTCTCGAAAAATGAAGGGGTCGGTCGAGGGGTGAAAATCTGCCGCACGCACCACCCGCACGACGTCGACCGCGCCACCACCGGACGAGCTGATGCCAATGCCAAAATCCTTTCGCACGGTATTTGTCCAACATGTTTCCCACGTTTTCAATGCATAGGTCCCTCAATCGTCTCGAAAAATCAAGGGGTCGGTCGAGGGGTGAAAATCTGCCGCACGCACCACCCGCAGGACGTCGCCTCACCACCCCCGGACGGGGTGATGCCAATGCCAAAATCCTTTCGCACGGTGATTGTCCAACATGTTTCCCACGTTTTCAATGCATTGGTCATGCGTTACTCTCGAAAAATGAAGGGGTCGGTCGAGGGGTGAAAATCTGCCGCACGCACCACCCGCACGACGTCGACCGCACCACCCCCGGACGGGCTGTTGCCAATGCCAAAATCCTTTCGCACCGTGATTGTCCAACATGTTTCCCACGTTTTCAATGCATTGGTCGCTCATTCGTCTCAAAAAATGAAGGGGTCGGTCGAGGGGTGAAAATCTGCCGCACGCACCACCCGCACGACGTCTACCGAACCACCCCCGGACGGGCTGATGCCAATGCCAAAATCCTTTCGCACGGTGATTGTCCAACATGTTTCCAATGTTTTCAATGCACTGGTCACTCGTTCGTCTCGAAAAATCAAGGGGTCGGTCGAGGGGTGAAAATCTGCCGCACGCTCCACCCGCACGACGTCGACCGAACCACCCCCGGATGGGCTGATGCCAATGCCAAAATCCTCTCGCACGGTGATTGTCCAACATGTTTCCCATGTTTTCAATGCATTGGTCACTCATTCGTCTCGAAAAATCATGGGGTCGGTCGAGGGGTGAAAATCTGCCGCACGCACTACCCGCACGACGTCGACCGCAGCACCCATGGACCGGCTGATGCCGATGCCAAA
>CP142462.1:59012500-59060000 GCA_038049695.1 Cinnamomum chago | reverse complement strand
TCAGGAGAACCAAGCCAAAAAATGAAGAAAAACGTCAAGAAAAATACATGAGAAAAAGAAACAAAAAGCTCGAAAAACGGCTAACAAAGCGGCGACCAAAGGGGAGAAATTCCCCCATGGTCGCTGGCGACCTTGCCCCATTGTGCATGGTCGCCGGTGACCCTGAAAACCCGGGTCGCCAGATTTCCGCTGGAAGGCCCATTTTCCGTCATTTTTTGCATTTTGGGAGTTCCAGCCCCTGTGATTTCCTGAAAATCTGATTTTCGACGCTCGGAGGCGACTGATCTTCGTCGACATCTCGGATCCGCAGTCAAGAGCATGAAATCTTCATCGATCGCTCCAGGATCGTCTACCGGCCAAACAAAAAAGTGCACTTTCTGTCCGATCAATCAAGAAATCGACAAGACAGATGTCACCGGCCCGCTGGTATCAACCAACGTCTGAAGTTGCGTGATCATCCGACATTGATCAACATGAAGATCCATCGTCGATCATAGAAAAAAGAATTCCAAAAGACGCGGCACGGCCCGCGACTTTTCAAATCCTTGGCGACCACTTAATGTTGTTAATTGACCCAACTAAATGCGGTCATTAACTCATTATTTTGGATGGCCGAATCAGAAGGGAGGAAATGAGAGTTACAAGTCAAAACCATCATGGTATTAAAGCTATGAAACTCCTCTCATCATGGAGATTAAAGGCGATTAAAAGCCATCATTCTCCATCGGCCAATCAAATTCAAGGAAAAAAGAGTTACAAAATCAAGAAATAAAAACTTGTAACTCCGCCCATCATGAAGCTTTAAAGTCATCAATGCTCATAAACCCTCCTAATGACAACCAAAGAAGGCCTATAAATAGGAGACCATTCCAAGAAGAACGGATCCGGAAATCGATCCAGAAATCCATCTAGAAAAATCAGAGAGAATTGGCCAGGAAGATCATCCAGAAGCTCTGCAACTCTGAAGAGATTCCGCTACAACAAACACCACAAGGTGATTGAAGTCCCTTGGGGGGGCACTCCCTCCCAAGAAAAAGCATTCTCTTCTCCTATTCAACATGGCCAAGACGCAGCTTTTTAGCCCGTCTCTTCATTTTTTATAGGGTATAGGACCTTCCCTTGGTCCTTATCCTCTAAAAAACTAAAGTCCAAGCCATGCCAAAGAATCGAAGCATCAAGCGTTCTCATCTGAAGGACGATGACGAAGTCCATACATGACTTGCGACCGTCGATCTGAACTGGTCCCCGCATTCTCCTGAGAAGTCAGATTCCCTTTCTTGCTTTTCCGTTGTATTTTGTAATTTCTTTAAGAGACAGAAATCACATTTCTTGTCTTTCTTTATTGATGAAATTTGTAAATCGCCTTTCACGGCACAAAATCGCCTTTCACGGCAAACAAAATTGCCTTTCACGGCAAGCAAAATTGCCTCTAACGGCATCCAAAAAAAAAACTGTCTCTTTCTTAAAATATATGTGCAATGGAAAGTTAGAAAAAGGTTGATTTCCTTTCTGCTTGCGAAGGTGAATCTCCGAATCACCATTTCTAAATTCCAAGTATAATAGAAAATCTGGCATACCCGTACAAAAATGTTGATACCCTACTTTTCTTCCCCTTTCTTCCCTCCATTCGCCCTTCTCTCGGTGACCCCGGGGACGGATGGGAGAGGAAAGGAAGGAAGATTCGGGTCCATCAAGCTGGCACACCCGGTGGGACCAGTTCACTTGAGAACGCGATGCTTGAATTCTTAGGCTCCTTTCTAGTTGGTGGCCTTTGTTGGATCTTGCATAAAAAAAAAACATGAGATGGGCTTTCCGGAAAATTTCTACCTTTGAACTTATTTCCATCCTTTCCCATTTAAAAAAAAACTGATTTCTCTTTTTTGGATTCAATTTTGGGAAAACTTGTTCCTCTCCTCTTTGAACTTGATAGCTCACAGAAATGTTCGCAGCTATTGTTCTTATCGAGGAATGGGCCATCTTTTCTCTTTGATGAGTCTGATAGGGATTTCCAAAAAAAAAAAGACTCTTAAAAAAAAACTCTTGCAAAAAAAAAATCTTTTTTGGAATAAAATTTGAGAAAGTTTGGTCCCCTCCTTTTCGGATTTAGCACTCGCAAAAATGTTTGAGCCCTTATTCGGATTGGAACACCGTTCGTTCTCTTTGATGAATCCATTGAAAAAATAAATCAAAAAACTTTTCAAAACCCACTAAGGTTACACCAATTGCGTTCTTTGACCAAAGTGGATCTAAGAAAAGCCTTATCCAGAGTGTGGAGGCAGTTAGACTATTCGAGGCAAGGGTCCTCCAAACGGGTTCATTAAGTAATCCTACCCTTACCTGGGGGCTGATCTATCTACTAAGGTTTCATAAGACCGAATTGAAAACCTTTGTGTTCCTTCCAAAACAAATTTTTCAAAAAAGAACTTTAAAAAATAAAAACTTCCGTCACTTTTGGGTTCACATTCGAGAAATCTTGGTTCACTCCTTTTTGGATTTAACGCTCGTAGAAATGTTTGAGCCCTTATTCGGATTGGAACATCATCTGCTCTCTTTTATGAATCCGATTTTGACCTTTCAAAAATCCCATCTCGTGTCTATTCCAACGATGCGATTTGCAATATTTGTGCCTAGCGGTGCTAGTACGCCCTTCCGGGTCTACTGTATTCGCGACCGACACATTTGTATCTCCAACCTTATATCATCTTACCTCGAGTGAGCCTCGCTTCTCGGTAATTTGAATTAAGGTCTACAATTGCTTCTAGCAGTCACTGGAATGCTCGCTCTGAGCCTCCTGTACTTGTGTTCAGAACAATTATATCCTCTATGGCTTTTTGCCTTCTTCACCTCACTTGGACTGGGCCATGTTCCCTCGAGCGATTTGGAAAGACAAAACCATAGTTCTTTCCCATTTATGATCACTATATTCTTGTGATTACTAATGGACGTAGTCTTGTTTCAGAAGTTTTCCAAAAACTAACAATGGCAGCTTCATTAACCATCACTTTCAATGAGAAAAAGTACTAGCTCATGCTCCAGGAGAAGCAGAACAAGCGCACTTATAAGCGCCCTGCTAGCTGCCGAAGCGTCACCTCCCTCGGCAAGTCTCAGAACACCGGGTCGACCTCTACTCCCCGGACTATCATCTTCGGGTCGCTGGGACCATTCCCACTTCCGGTAGAGGAAATCGCACCTTCTAAGAAGCAGAAGATCGCTCCGCAACGTGTCACTGCCATGACACCAAGGGCGAACACGAAGAAGCCTGAAGCCCGTGGCAACCCCACGAAGCCTCAACCTACAAAAAACCAGATCTACCCTAAGACTTGGTCCCCGAGACCTTCACCAAAACAAAGGAGGTCTCAAACATCTGCAAGGCCAGTATACCTGGCCCCTCTCAAAGAAAACCGGTTCTATCCTCTTGCATACATGAAGGAGGAGAAACCAGCCTCTTGCCTGACAAAGAAGTCAACCCATCATGAGTCGGCTTGCTCCTACAAGCCAAAAATCAAATCATGCGTCACCAGGCCTCTACAAGAACCTGCCAAAGCCTGCAGTCCTGCAGTTCAACCCTTTATCTCAACGGGGGCCGAACTCGCTGTAAGACCCCGACCCGAGTGAACCCGATTAGTGCTAATTAAGTTGCGTGTTAGTGCTAAGCTTGATTAGTGATTTTGGCTAAGTTGGGTTGGATTAGCCTCGATTCTAGTTTGGGCTAATTAGTATGTTTCGATTGCTTTGTGTTAGAAGGGCCTTTGGCGGTTCCTTTTTCATGTCATTGCATATGTTGAGTTTTATCGGAGGTTTTTGCATTCATGGTTTTAATCCCGTTTTATTGGAATTGTTATTTCATTCAACTTTCATGTTGATCCCGTGTCTGTTTGAGATCCTGAAACCCGATTTCATAGCCTTGAGGGCAAAACGGTCATTGCACATAAAATCTGTACCCAAAACTTGATATTCCCAAATATATACTTTTTGGAAACTAGAAATTTCGACGATCATTTCTTCCTTCTTCGTCGAATCCATCCGAGACCCCGAAAGAGATGATTTCAGCCAAATAAGTTCCTTTAGTAGTGGGACCCAACTCATTTGTTAACAAAGGGAAGTCATTCTTCATTCATTCAATTCTTCTTGCTCCAGCACAACAACTGGACCTAGGGTTTTCTCTTGCTTTTCTCTTCTTCTTCTTGCTTCTCCATCTCTAATCCTCACCAATCTTGCACCAAACTCGAAATGGAGATCATCAACCTCTTCCCCACCTTGCAAGCTTCATCTTGATACCATTTTTGGAGAAATCTCCCAGCCTTGAGATCTTCTTTGAGCTAGCTCTCTTCATTGAAGGTCATTCAAGTGAGTAATCCTTCCCATCTTCTAGATTAGTGTTCTTCTAGCCCTAGGGAAGCTACGTTTGCATTATTGGAAGTTCAATCATTTTCATTCATTGTGTAACCCATTTTAGGGTTGTTTTGGGGGTTTTTGATTGTAGCTTGGATTTGAGCTATAGAGGTGACTTGAGGCTTGGTACAGCTAGCTTGGACTTGAGGCAAGTGAATGATGAAGTGTTTTAATTTTTAAATGGTTTGGTGAAGCATTTATGGATTTTCATGCTTTCATTAATGTGTTTATGGTTGAAATAAATGCCCTTTTTGCATCTTGATAGCCTCATTTAATGTTTTGTAAACATGTTGGTTTAGCATTTATTGTCTTTTGGGTATATCCTAAATGAATGTTTGTGAAATGGTTTCCTTCCTCTTTACTTGGTATTGGACTTGATATGGAAGAAGTGATGGAGTGAACATATGATGGGGTTTTGGAGAAGTGTAGATAGAGGCATTGGAGGAGCTCTTAGCTCAATGTTATTACAGGGATTAAGTGGAAGTGGAGAGAATGGTTTTGAGGAGGAGAAGGGCTCAAATCTGAACACAGTGGGTGATTCCCGCACCTGACGGTCACCCGGCGCTAGCCGCCTGGTAGCCGAAATGTCACGGTTGCTTTTCCAGAGAGCACACTTCTCCACCTGAAAACTCGGTCAGCTCCACGGTTAGCCAGCGGCTAACCGCCGAACACATCGGCTGCTAACCGCACTTGGCGGTCAGCTTTCCAGTAAGCTGCATTTCTGCAGCCCAGCCGCGGTCAGCTAGCGGCTAGCCGCCCGTCCCAGCGGCGGCTAACCGCCAGCTAACCGAAATTTCCCAGGTTTCGGAGAGCTCCTCGCTCGAACGAACTCTCCGGTTCGTTCGAGCGCTGAGCTTTGTCAATCGAAGGAGATTCACTAGGCATTGCATGAGGCCATCCGAGAAAGAAACCATATCACAAGGATGTCATTCGAAGTTTTGAAAATCCAAAGTGTATAAGGAGCCCGAGATGTCTTCAAACTCAAGGAGTACCAAGTCATTTCAATAATCGACATACGGGACCCCTATCCACTTAAATAGATCTCGAAATCAACAGTTTTCCCGAAAAGGTATAGTTCATTATATTTCTTCATTTTCCCAGGTCTACTTAAATGATTTGTTTTCCCGAAAGCATGAGTTACACTAGTAACATTGACTTGTCCAGAGATACATTGCCTGATATGAAATGAAGGTTACACATTTGAGTATTCTTGCCCCGTTCATTGATTTACTTGGACTTGATGTATTTTGCATATGTCCCGATTTGTTATTTAACCTATGAGCCGGCATCACTAAGCTTGGATACCTTGTCGGTTTGATCCACCGACTTGGAGATCCCTTTCCCGTCCCGCCAGCTGCAGTTTGGATCCCGATACCTGGTTTATTACCGTGGTCCCGTCCCGATACCCGGTTCGCTACCGTGGTCCCGTCCCGTATATTTATATTGTATATATGATTTACGTTGAATCTCCTCACCTTGTGTGACTGAGATTGACGTCCCGTTATACTGTTGTCACTTTAGTGACAGAGGACTTAGCTTTATGTGATTGCCATCTTGTTAGTTCCCGATTCCTTGGTTACCTTAATTGTTTTACCTTATTTACCTGTTTTCTAACAAGTGATTTATCTACTCTATGAGAGTTCTTGTTTAAACAGATTTCTATGCTTTTCAGGGTATTTCCTTTATTATTATATGTTGTTGTATCTTTTCTTTCTCTTGCCAGACCGTCGTGTCTGATACATTTGCTTTGGTACTCAGGTCCCGTTGCCGGTTTCCTTGAGGAGGAGCCGGAGGAGGCGGTAGGTGAGCCGCAACCTCTAGTCGAGTGGCGTGCTGACGATGTCATGTAGACATCGGGTTGCTACGAGAGGCGTACATTTTGAGGAGAACTATTTAACCATTCATTGGGTTATTGTTTTGTTTATATTGGCCTTTGTTGGCCTCTAATTTTGGGGAATGTAACTAAATGATCTTTTGTTAAACTTTAACTACTTTTGGGAAACATGCTATAAATCATTGCTCATTCTGATACAGTACTTTAGACTTGTGTTATTGTCTTGATGACCAAGGATGGGTTGACTATTTGATTTGCTACATGCTTCCGCACTTAAAAGAAATATTCATCTATGGTTGTGATATCCTCACCGCGGATACCTGTGGGAAATTAAGTAAACGTATGTTATTATTAAACAGATGTATCATTTGAGATGCAATTGTCCCGACTCCGGATCCGCTCCTTCTCATGGATCCCCGGTCCGGGGTCGCGACACTCGCAAAATTCAAAGCTTCACTACGACAGTCGAAGGACAGAGTCCAAATCCTGTCTATGCCCAGCTTCAAAGAAGATAGGCTCGGCTGTTGCACTCAAGAGAGTACATCCTTTATCGTTAAAGCCCAGCCAGAGCTGACAGAAGCTCAAATTGCCCGTCACATACGCCGCCGAATGTCGTATCGACAAAAAAGATTAGAGAAACAAAGGACCCAGCATCCTACCCTCCAAGTCTCCCAAAAATGGGTCGAAAAAGAAAGACCCGATCAAATTGTTGCTGTCCATATGGTTAGCAAAACCAGAAGACGCCAGAAGTCAGCAACTAAAATTCATGTTTGACGACCAGTGACTCGTAGCGTCTCCCGGACACGAAGACGCCTGGAAGAATCTTCTACTCCTTCAAGCCAAGGACAACGGAGTAATCCTTCCTCGAGCTCTTCAAGAATGAGCCCCAGCTCAGTCACCAGAACGATCTCCTCGTTCGAATCACGGGGGATGAACGTCTTGGCTACAAACTCTGAGCCACCTCGCAATCCACCTCCTGATGAAACGATCGCACGCATCCAGCAATTGAAGCAAGGTCGGTAGAGGATTGAGGCTCTGATGGAAAATCTTCTTCTCACTTTTCAGCGTCAAGAAAACAACCAACCTCCTCCAGATAACGAGAAAAATACAGAAAACAGTGAGTCACGCGCCCTTACCAAAAAGGACGTTGACGATATCCTCGCCAAAGCAAAAGAAGAGGATACGCTGAAGGAGCATGGGATCAAGCCACCATATCCCTTATGGATGGACTCGATCCTGTTCCCTGTAAAATTCAAGTAACCTACCCTCCAAACATATACAGGGAAAGGTTCAGCCAGACAACACGTCATCCACTTCAAGATACTGACGGGAGCTATCGCGGATCAAGATGCCCTCAAGATCCGTCTCTTTGCAAGTACCCTAAAAGGTACGGCCTTCGATTGGTACTCTACTCTGCGAGGGGACTCCATCCAAAACTGGGTCATGCTAGAGACACGTTTCCTGACGCACTTCAAAGGTGAGGATCATCATGTTACTATGGCACAACTCTGCAGCCTAAAACAGGGAGAGAATGAGTCAACTTACGACTTCATTCACACGTGGAAGGCGATGGCATACAAGTGTTCAGATGTACTGCCACAAGCGTCGCTCATCGACATCTGCCGTAACAACATGAGAGCGTAAGGATCCGCTCCATGATTATCGGCAACAAATGAAAGAACCTGGGAGAACTCCTAGAAGCAGCTATGGAGGCTGAAATGGTGATCAAAGACCTCAACAATCAGCTATCATCAAAGAAAGAGCCGGCTACCATTACGACCTCAAAGCCAAAGAAAAAGGAGGTTTTTAATGTGCAAACCAAGTCAGCTCCTCAGCAGCCAAAGAATGCTAAAAATAAAGCTGCATGTAAGAAACCTGAACTCTTTGATGCCTTTAGAGAAAGAGTAGAGAAAAAATACCCGTTCAATGAAGATGTTGAAGAAATCTTCGAGGCTTTCGTAACAAATGGTAAACTCACCTTACCTGAGCCCAAAAGACCGGGAGATGTTGGCAAAACCAATGATCCTCGGTATTGCCCATACCATCAGATGATCTCGCTTCCTCTCAATCAATGCTTCATCGTGAGAGAGAAGATCAACAAGATGTGGAAAAACGGAGTCATCACCTTTGACAAAAACTATGGGTCTGCCTCCGTCAACATGGTGTCGTATGGACAAACTTCAAAATCACCAAAGGAGAAGACCACTACTTCCTTTAAGGTGATAAAAATGACCCAGACATCCTAAGAGTTGGTCCCTTATCCAACACCTGACGGACAACCTATATGGGTACATCTTGATCATTTAGAAGATGAAAATTGGGAGATCGTCAAGACAAAGCCTACCCCCCAACAGCGAAGGCAAGCAAGCCAAGAGACAACTCCGTAAGCTCAAGCAGCAGAAGAAAGCTCAATCAAAGCAAGAAATTCTGGAAAAGGCAAGGACCTCTTCGACTGCTTTGTTGGGGGCAACGGAAGAATCCAAGGCTCCAAAGGTGGAAAGAAAATTCACCCTTGGTTATTTCATGCCACCTCAATTCAGAAATGAAACTGCACAAGGGGCATCATACTCTTGTAGTTCGGTGATTGGATTATCCATGGATGGATACGAGTCCAGTGACACCGCCAGTGACACCGACGAGTGGGAGGAATCCCTTGAGACAGGAGAATATCTCTCCGATGAAGAATGGGTTCCCGAATCTCACCTTATGCCGGTAATATGGTACAATCCATATCATCAACAAGGATCCCGGTCCGATGATGAAGGGGACCAAGAGCTTGTTCAAGAAGATGTTGTTGATTCAGCACCCGTCAACTCTCCAGTGGAACCCAACCACGTTGAACCACAAGGAGTTGACGAAGAAGAAGATTTGGCTCCCATGCCTGATCTTGAAGGGCATGCGAGGATCTTGCAGCGCCTTGCCTTAGAACAAGAGCAAGATCTTCACGATCAAAATTCAGAACTGGAAGTTTCTGAAAATCAACAAGTACCTCCTCCTTCAACACCTGAAAACGGAGAAAACTGCTGGATAGATGATCCTCTCACATCCGATGATGAGTCCGACTCCCAACAGTCCACTCTGGAGGGATCTCCCATCAGGGTAACTTGCAATGCGATAGTTCAGGATGATAGTGCCTCCGAAGCATCATCTATCGAAGATACGTACTCTTCGGCTACACCTGATAGTATATCTTCCAGAGCTACATTTTCTCGGGTGACTTCCACTGAGATAACATCTTCTCAGCCTTCGTCCCCTGAAACCGTGACGTCGCAACTAACAGCTCTTCCGACTGATCATCCGGAGGAAACTTCAGCCGATGGAGACCTGGTCAGTTGGTCCCAAATACCTGACCTCATAGGAGATGTCTAGACCGACAAATTACTCAATGAAAGAGAAAAGTTGCTGGATGTTGTTCAGGACTTGTTCCCGAAAAATGCTCCATGTAATTCAATCACTGAGGATGGTTACTCTGCTGCAGACACATCTTCAATAAATGAGAAGGATCAGCCCTCGGAGCTCAAGGATGATCTTCCAAATGAAGACCCTTCTCAAGAAGCTCTTGAAGTTGGTAGAGGTACCCGTTCTAGCCGGGATTACCACAAAAACTACAACCCTTCTTCTTCTTCTTGTAAGACCCCGACCCGAGTGAACCCGATTAGTGCTAATTAAGTTGCGTGTTAGTGCTAAGCTTGATTAGTGATTTCTGGTTAAGTTGGGTTTGGATTAGCTTTGATTATGGTTTCGGGCTAATTCGATTGTCTTGATTTGCTTTGGTAGCTTGTGAGGCCCTTTGGGGGTTCCCTTTTCGGCTTTGTATTTTCTCGAGGAATTTCCCGATTTATTGTGGATTATGTTTTTGGCCCGTTGCATGCATCTTGTAGATCTCAACAACTTTCATGTTAATCCCGTATTCATTCGAGATCCCGAAACCCGATTTTCATAGCCTAAAGGGCAAAACAGTCATTGCACACCAAGTCTGTACCCAAAACTCGATATCCCCGAAACCCGCGAAACATACACTTTTTGGAAACTAGATATTTCGACGATCATTTCTTCCTTCTTTGTCGAACCCATCCGAGGTCCCGAAGTAGATGATTTCAGCTAATATAGTTCCTTAAGTTGTGGGACCCAAGCTCCCTTTGTTAACAAAAGAGAACTCATCTCTTCTTTCTCATTCACTCTCCATTCTTGCTCCAGCACAACTGAACCTAGGGTTTGTGGTTTTCTTCTTCTTCTTGTTTCTTCACCTCCAAGCCACACCTAGAGCTCATCAATCAAACATTGGAGATCACCAATCACTCCCTCATCTCTCAAGCTTTCCATTGGTACCATTTGTGAAGAGAACCCTCCATTCCAAGACCTTCTTTGAGCTTAGCATTGCCATTAGAGGACCTTCAAGGTAAGTGATCATTCTCATATTCTAGATTTGTTGTCTCCTAGGCCTTGAGGTACTACATTTGCATTATTGTTGGTTTATTCATTTTCATTCTTTGTGTAACCCATTTTAGGGTTGTTTTGGGGATTTTTTTATTGTAGCTTGGCTTTGAGCAATAGAGGTGACTAAAGGCTTCATTTCAACTAGCTTGGACTAGAGGCAAGTGAATGTTTGGATGTTTTTAAGTTTCAAATGGGTTGGTGAAGTATTTATGGATTTTCCATACTTTCATTTAATG
The DNA here is from genome assembly GCA_038049695.1 of Cinnamomum chago. Lineage (NCBI taxonomy): Eukaryota > Viridiplantae > Streptophyta > Magnoliopsida > Laurales > Lauraceae > Cinnamomum > Cinnamomum chago. Next base: position 59,049,101 of record CP142462.1, on the reverse strand, counting down.
AGGTTTGTTTGAAATAAATGCTCATAATGTATCTTGATAGTTCCATTCAATGTTTTGTAATCATGTTGGTCGAGTATTTATTGTCCTTGTGATAGCTTAGATGAATGTTTGTGAAATGGTTTACTTCTCTTTTATTTGCATTGGACTTGACATGGAAGAGGTGATGGAGAGAACTCTTAATGAGGATTTGGAGAAGTATAAAGAGATGCATTGGAGGAACTATTAGCTCAATGTTATTGTAAGGACTTTGTGGATGTGAGGAAGATGGTTTTGAGGAGGAAAATGACTCAAAACTGAACTCAGTGAGCATTTTCGTAACTGGCGGTCAGCTCACGGTTAGCCAGCGGCTAACCGCCGAATGCATCGGCGGCTAACCGCCAGCTAACCGCGCACCGCGGTGACTTTTCCAGAGAGCATCATTTTCCACCTGGAAACGCGGTCAGCCTCACGGTTAGCCAGCGGCTAACCGCCGAACCCATCGGCGGCTAACCGCCAGCCAACCGCACAATCACGGTTCCTTTTCCCGAGAGCATCAGAATTCTCACCTGAAATTCGGTCAGCTCCACGGTTACCCAGCGGCTAACCGCCGAATGCATCGGCGGCTAACCGCCAGCTAACCGCAAGGTAACCGAAATTCTCCAGATTTCGAAAAGCTCCAGACTTCAAAATTCCCCGGTTCGTTCGAGCGTTGAGCTTTGTCAATCGAAGGGGATTCATTAGGCATTGCTTGAGGCCATTCAAGAAAGAAACCATATCACAAATATGTCATTCGAAATTTTGAAAAAATCGTAGGAGTGCATAAGGAGCCCGGAATGTCTCAAAACTCAAAGAGTACCAAGTAAGGGCTATAATAGACATACGGGACCCCTATTCACTTAATTGGATTTCTAAATTGATATTTTACCCGAATTTCATTATAGTGTATTGTTTCACCTCATTCCCAGGAATTTCATCGCATGACTTGTTCTCTCGAAAGCTTTGGAGCTACAATAGTAACAGTGAATTGCCCCGAAATGTATTGCCCGATATGGAAAGACAGTGTGCCCTTGAGCACCCCCGTTTTACCGTTTATTTACTGTACTTGAATACTTGATATGCTTCGATTGGTTTTATCCTATGAGTCGGCATCACTAAGCTTGGATACCTTGTCAGTCTGATCCACTGACTTGGAAATCCCTCTCCCGTCCCGCCAGCTGCAGTTTGGATCCCGATACCCGGTCTAATACCGTGGTCCCGTCCCGATACCCGGTTCGCTACCGTGGTCCCGTTCCCGTATAACTATATTGTATATATGTATACGTTGTTTCTCCTCACCTTGTGTGACAGAGATCAACGTCCCGTGATACTGTTGTCACTTTAGTGACAGAGGACTTAGCTTTATGTGATTGCCACCTTGCTAGTTCCCGAATCCTTGGATACCTGATATGTTTTATATTGTTTACTTGTTTTATAGCAAATGATTTACCTGTTTTATGAGAGTTATTACTTAATCAGATTTACACGCTTTCCAAGAGATTTCTTACATTGTATATTGTTGTACCCTTGCTTTCTCTTGCCAGACCGTCGTGTCTGATCCTTTGCTTTGGTACTCAGGTCCCGTTGCTGGTTTCCTTGAGGAGGAGCCAGAGGAGGCGGTAGGTGAACCGCAACCTCTAGTTAAGTGGCGCGCTGACGATGTCATGTAGACATCAGATTGCTCTGAGAAGTATAACATTTTTGGGAGATCTACTTAACCATTCTTTTGGGTTATTCTTTTGTTATATTGGCCTTTGTTGGCCTCTATTTTTGGGAATGTAACTAAATGATATTTGTGTCTAACTTTAACAACTTTTGGGAAACTTGCTATATATATCATTGCTCATTCTGATACAGTATTTACACTTGATGTCATTGCTTTTATGACTAGAGATAGTCTACTATTTGATTTGCTACATGCTTCCGCATTTAACAGAAATATTCAATTATGGTTATGATATCCTCACCGCGGACACCTGTGGGAAATTAAATAAATCGTATAGTATTATTAAACAGTTGTGGATCATCCTAACATCAATATTAGTCCCGATCCCGGATCTCTCGGTCCGGGGTCGCGACACTTCTTATGTAAATCCTTCGGGAACACAAAATGTAAACGCCCCAAGTGGAAACAATAATGAACATGCAGGCCCGAAGGAGGCTTTTAAGTACGACTTGATTGAGCACTTCAAACACATACCTGCACGACTGCACATCCTTGATTTATTACGAATGTCTCCACACACTCGTGATAATCTCATTTCAGAACTGCAAAGGTTGAATGCGGATGTCGACAAACATGCCCCACAAGTCCGACAAATTGAAATGGACTATAGGGTCAGAAAATCAAATACTCCCTCAAAGGGAGAAAAGAAGAAAATCGAGGGATTAGGCATTGAATGCCTCTCGGTACAGAAAGCAGCAAGTGCAACCATCACCTTCGGTAAGGATGACCTCCTGCTAGGCGAGACAAAGCACAACCGACCCCTGTACTTCACAGGGTACATCAAAGAAATGATGATACACAGAGTCCAGATCGACTCGGGTTCTACACTCAACCTCATCTTTACTTCGGCACTTGAAGAGTTGGGCATCCCACCTAGCAAGCTGAGTCACACGTCTTAATCTACTTTGGGTACGATGGGAGTGCTCAAAGGCCTATCGGCAAAATCAGGTTCAAGTTGTAAATCAGTGATCTTATCTCTGAAGTCACTGTGTATGCAATAAGAACCCCCTCATGCTACAACATCCTTCTTGGACGTCCCTAGATACACGAGAATGGTGTCGTCCATTCAACTCTACATCAATGCATCAAGTTTGTCGGCAACGACGGCTCGATACATCGAGTGTTTGTAGACAAAAAACCCTTCGAAGGCAAAGAAGTCCATTTTGCAGATGCTTAGCTGTACAAAGATGAAAAAGAAGAAAAGGAGGAAGAAATAGCGCCCTTTGCTGAAAATCTTTAGAAAGACAAAGGCAAGGCTCCTCAGCGATCATCGAAAGAAAACAAACCTTCCGGTAAATATGAAGAGAGAGATCCATCTCCCTTCTTTGTCTCCCTCAAATCTTCAAAGCCTTTGGTCATAACAACCAAAGCAAAGAAGACAAAGCAAAAGTCTAGGGGCAAGTTTGTTGTCTCTTTCGTGTCAATCATGCAAGACACGGATTCAGAGTCAGAACCAGAAGACGACATATCGTCAAGCCAAGCTGACACTCAGCAAGTTCAGCCTGCTCTACCTCCAATAGAGACACCTGCTGACATAAAAGATCCTACGTCTGCTTCCTTTGTTGTTCCACCAACTTCAGCAGAAGAGAAGCCAATCTTCTTCCACGGATCAGAAGCTTCCTCATCAAATTCCATGCTTGAACCTTTCCAAAACAAAGGTATGCCTCAACTATTTCTATATAGTCCTATGGCACAAGCTATTATGAAGAAATGGGTTACGACACTCAAAACCCAATCGGTCTGGGGCAAGGTTGCGGTATTCTCACACCATTGGAGCCCGCCTTGACCAAAAGTCAATTGGAAGATTGGAGACTCTGCGGTCATGTAGAGAAATCTTCACATGGATTGGGGTATGATCCCGACACTCCCATGAGACAATTGACACAAATGCTGAGGAGTCGATTTGCCGATCAAGCCTCAACATCTCATGTCCTTGAAGACATCGATCTCCCTGGATATCTCTTTGAAGAGTCACCTGTCAAGGATCCGGGAAACCCTACCAATTCGTACGATTTCTCTGATGATGAAGAGGAATTGTCCAGTGATAAAGACATGTTGTGTTCTGACCTAGAAAATCCATCATCTCCAAAAGAAGTACCTTACTTCGACCCAGTTTCAACAGGCGATTGGGACCATCTCATAGCAAGCCTTGAGGAGATTACCGATCCTGAAGTCCCATGGCCAGAAACAAAGCCTTGGCTTAAAAATGCCCTTGAAACTCCAGAAGGTTTCGTTGAGCTGGAAGCCTCCGAAAATATTGTGGAGGAACCACCTTCGAACCTTCTAACAGAATATCCTGTTCAAAAGATAGACTAGGGAACACCAGATAACCCACGTCCATTATTCATAAGCAAGAATATAAAGGATGGTGAGTTACCCAAGTATATCTCTTTTCTTCGCGAGTTTGTTGATTGTTTTGCATGGTCTTATGCTGAAATGCTTGGCTTAGACCCTAAAATAGCAGTCCACAAACTCAATTTGCAAAAAGATATCAAGCATGTTAAACAAGGCCAAAGAAAATTTCGTCCGGATGTGATGGACAAAATTGAACAAGAAGTTCAAAAACTCAAAAGCGTTGGCTTCATCCGAGAGGAACAACATCCTGAATGGTTGGCCAATATTGTCCCAGTGACAAAGAAAAATGGGCAGATAAGGGTCTATATTGATTATAAAGACTTAAATGGTGCTTTCCCCAAAGATGAGTTCCCACTCCCCATGCCAGAGGTGATGATTGACAACGGCTGTAGGTTTGAGTGAATGACATTCATGGATGAATTCTCTGGCTGCAATCAGATAAAGATGTATCCTGAAGATGAAAGACACACATCATTTAGGACCCCATTTGGCGTATATTGCTACACTGTCATGCCATTTGGTCTGAAAAATGCCGGTGCCACATATCAGAGGGCTATAATGAAGATATTCCAAGATATGCAGCACAAGATGGTTGAATGTTACGTTGATGACCTCGCCGTCAAAAGCAGAAGAAAAGAAGACCATCTGAAAGACCTTCGAGAAGTCTTCCTCCGATTTCGCAAACACAAACTGCGAATGAATCCCCTGAAATGCTTCTTCGGCGTCTCATCGGGTAAGTTTCTCGGATTCATAGTCCGGAAAGCTGGAAAAGAACTTGACCCCATCAAAGTCAAGGCTATTCTAGAAATGCCTTGTCCAAGAACCTTAAGAGAACTGAAAGGACTTCAAGGAAGGTTGGTATACATTCGACGGTTCATCTCCAATCTGTCAGGAAAGTGTCGTCCATTCTCTCGCCTAATGAAGAAAGGTGTGAACTTTGTTTGGGATGCTGAATGTGAAGCAGCATTTCAAGATATTAAGTCATACCTGACCAAACCTCCAGTGCTGGCTGCCCCTACTACTGGAAAATCATTCATCTTGTACACAAGAGCTCTCGACCATTCCTTGGGCGCCCAGCTCGCACAAGAGAATGACGAGCGAAAAGAAGCTGCTCTATACTACCTCAGCCGTATGCTGGTAGGTACGGAGCATCGCTACTCTTCAGTCGAGAAAGAATGCCTTGCAGTGATGTTCGCCATACAAAAGCTACGTCACTACCTTTTTTCGAACACAGTCTACCTGATTTCGAGGATCAACCTCTTAAAGGTCCTTGTCACAAAAGTAAGTTCTCTCAATGCCCGACTAGCAAAATGGTCCATCCTCCTATCACAATTTGATATCAAGTATGTACCACAAAAGGCAATCAAAGGCCAAGCTCTAGCAGATTTTCTCGCAGAGCATCCGTTGCCTAAAGATTCTCCAGTAAGGGATGATCTCCCAGATAAACCTGTCTACAACGTGGAGACCTTCTCACCAAATGCCTCCTGGGACATGTACTTTGATGGTACAACCAGGATAAATGAAAAAAGAAAGCTAATCTCGGGAGTTGGCATCCTCTTTGTTAGTCCCGACAAGCACATGATTCCACATGCTTTCTCGTTACTGGAACCATGCTCAAACAATGCAGCTGAGTACCAAGCCCTGATCGTAGGATTGGAACTCACCCTAGAATCTGGCATCACCATGCTGGAAGTCTTTAGAGACTCTCAACTGATTGTCAACCAGATGAATCAGAAATTTGAAGTCAGGAAGCATGATCTGTTGCCTTACTACAACAAGGCACAATAACTTCACCAAAGGTTTGACATCTGTCACATCACCCATATCCTCAGAGGTGAGAACATCCGTACAGATGCCCTGGCCGGACTTGCCACATCCATGGCGATCCAGGAAGGGGAAAACATGCAAATTACAATGTGTCAAAGAAGGATTCTCCCTCCTCTTAACACACACCAAGCAGTTGTTGAATGCCACCAATTGGCCGGAAGTCGGATCTCCATCCTCAAACCTCCAATCGGCGACTGGAGAGATCCATTCATTGATTACACCATGTTCGGAATCCTCTCTGAAAATCCAAAAGAACGGGTAAGCATTCAAAGACAAGCCTCAAACTTTCATTTGGATATGCCTTCAAAAATGCTTTACAGAAAATCCTTCGACGGAGTACTTTTGCGCTGCTTGTCACAACAAAAGGCCGAGGAAACCCTCAAAGAAGTTCATGCTAGTCTTTGTGGATCTCATCAGGCTAGTCCCAAGCTCTACGATCAGATAAAAAGGTTGGGATATTACTGGCCTACCATGGTAGCTGACGCCATGCAATTTGCTAAACGCTGCCGCCAATGCCAAGTTCATGGAGACTATGTTCATATGCCCCCAGAATGGCTACACCCCACAACAATCTCATGGCCGTTTGAAGCTTGGGGTATGGACATCATAGGTCCTATCTCTCCCCCGTCAAGCAAAGGCCATCGCTTCATCTTCGCCGCTACGGATTATTTCTCCAAGTGGTTAAAAGCATTTGCACTCAGCGAAATGAAGACCTCATCAGTCCTTCAATTCTTGCGCACCAACATCATTTGTCGCTTCGGCATACCTAAAAGATTCGTTCATGATAACAGACCGCAATTCCAGGATCACCGCTTCTATAGGTTTTGTGACAAATAAAAAATCCAGAGTTGTCCTTCGACTCCGTACAATCCGGCAGCAAACGGACTAGCATAAGCCTTCAACAAGACACTCTGCAAAATTCTCAAGAAAATGGTCTCTAACCACAAAAGAGACTGGGTAAACAAACTACCTGAAGCTTTGTGGGCTTATCGAACCACCGTTCGAGGACCAACCCATTGCACACCATTCTCTTTGGTCTATGGATGCGAAGTTGTTGTCCCTTTGGAAGTACAAATTCCTTCCTTTAGGGTATCTTTACAAAATGACATGACGCAAGAAAGCAATGTCAAACTGAGACTCCAAGAACTGGACAATCTCGACAAAAGACGGCTCGAAGCCTTACAAAGCATTGAGCTGTACCAAGCACGCATGGCAGGATCTTTCAACAAAAGGGTCCTGCAATGCGCCTACAAAAAGGGTGACTTGGTTCTTGTAGTGAAAAGCCCAATGGTTTTCGCCCACGCCTACAAAAAGGGTGACTTGGTTCGTGCGGTGAAAAGGCCAATGGTTTTCGCCCACAAATCCAAAGGCAAACTCGAACCAAAATGGGAGGGACCCTTCGTCATTGACAAAGTCTTCCCAACGACGCATACGCACTTCTAAACATAGAGGGCGGCAGATGTATGTTGCCCATCAACGGAAAGTTCTTGAAGCGGTACTGCCCTTGAAGACTTACGCCATTGGGTCAGAGCAGTGCTTGCACGGCCAAAGCCTATCCTCAGGTACTCACTCGTCAAACCCGCCTCTTTTAGATTTTTCATCCTTATGTTGAGATTTCTAAATTTTCAAAACAATGCTTACTTTCATAGTTTCATTGTTAAAAAAAAAATCCAAAAATCCAAGTTTAGGAGCCTCTCCCCGGATTTGACCAAATTTTCAACCCTCGAACCCAAAATTCATGGTTTGAAACAACATGAGGACTCGAAAATTTCCACCCTAGTCCACCTTGACTTTTACAACCAAAAACGATTTTAAATAAAAATTTACGACCCTCGTGTCTTAAAAAAAAAGGATTTTTTTTAGAAACCGCAGGGAAGCGACGCTCAGTCGATACTCATAAAACCCAAAAATCGGAAGGATGCGAACCTCATTCGATACTTCCAAAATTTCAAAATCGCAAGGAAGCGACACTTTGTCGATACTTGCAAATTTTCAAAAATCGTTGAGACGCAACATTCCGGTTGATATCCACAAACCCAAAATTCAAACAAAAACTGAGGTCCAAAAAAAAAAGGACCTCAAATTTCAAAAATCGTGGGGAAGCGATACTCAATCGATACCCACAAAACCAAATTTTTTGAAAAAAGCAAGGAAGCGTCGCTTAGTCGATACTTGCGCCCAAATTCGCGAGGAGGCGACATTCCATCGATACTCCCAACCGAATGAGTAAGGAGACAACATTCCATCAATACTTGCAAGACCATTCAGCAGGGAGGCAACTTTTAGTTAATACTTGCATTTTTGAAAACCAAAACCTTGGCTATTAACGCCACAAACATCGGCTATAAATGCCAAAAACCCGGCTCTCACGCCAAAAATCAGCTATAAATGCCAAAAATCCAGCTCTCACACCAAAAATCGGCTATGAACGCCACAAAATCAGCTATAAATGCCACAAAACCTGGCTTTCAAGCCAACAAAACAAAGCTTGGTTTAAAAAAAATCGGCTCTCATGCCAAAAATCGGCTATAAACGCCACAAATTCGGCTATAAACGCAAAAAAAAAAATCGGCTATAAACGTTACAAAATTTCGACTTTCATGCCAAAAACAAATTTCGGCTTCCATGTCAAAAACAAAATTCGGCTTCCATTCCAAAAAAAAATCCCGGCTATCAATGCCATCAACAAAATTTTTGGCTCCCATGCCACAAACAAAACCGGCTTCCATGCCATCCTAAATTTTAGCTTTCATGCCATTTCAAAAAAAAACTTCGGCTCCTACGCCACAAAACCTGGCTCCCATGCCATTTCAAAAATCAGCTTTCATGCCATTTCAAAAAATTTGGCTCCCTTGCCACAATCAAAACCAGCTTTCATGACATCCCAAAATTTGGATTTTACGCCTCAAAATTCCGGCTTCATGCCGACCCAAATTTTGGCTTCCATGCCATCTCAAAATTCGGCTTTCACGCCAAAACAACCATTTGACAAAAGGTTTTTCACAAAATGACAAACTTTTGATCAAATTTCCAAACAAACATTCCCATTTAACTATTGCTTGAATTTATCACGAAAAAATTTGAGTGAAAAGAGGGAATACAAAAAAAGAGAAGTGCTAAAGAAAATATTTCCATAAGCACTACAAAAGAAAGAGTACCAAAAATATGTGTGTGTATACGCGGGTACCAAAAAAAAGAGAAGAAAAAAAAAGTTTGTTACAAGCATCAGGAGCTCAGTATCACATGGTCTTCAACCAAAGACTCAACTCCTCAAGAAGACTCTTGGCCTTAGTCTCTAAAGCTTCTAGGCCATGCTTCTTCAAGATCTTCCCATAGAATGAGGTAGAACGCCGCGATCCATCTGCAGCAGGGGGGAGCTCATCCAAAAGAATCTGTCATTGCTCGTACTCTTGAATCTTCCTCCGGAGATTGCTTTCAACCTCCTCAACTTGGCGAATCAGAGTCCCTTCTCTGGCACAAGCTTCCACAATGGCAGCCCATTTTACAGCAGCTTGTTCCTCCAATAGCTCAAGACGTTGCCTGGTCTCAACAACCTCTCTATCAACACGGCGCATGTTAGGAATTTTGTAGATTGCAATTTGATGGATGCATTATCATTCAAGCATCATTTGTTTTACACACATGTACATTGATTTAAGAAATCTTGAAATCTTATTTTATTCATGCATGGTTTTTAAGAGTTGTAAAAGTATCAATTTTTGCATGATTTGTTTTCAATCTTGGATGCATTTGTTTTTGTGAAAAGAGTTTTATCAAATCAAGCTAGCCTTTGGTTTTAAAGTTTTGAATCTTTTTAGGCTTTGTGTTGTTACATGTTTTTAAACCCCTTAGAATGATTTAAAACATGTATTCAAGCTTGATTTAGTGGCCCAAATAATCCCCCAAAGAAATACCTTCAAATGTGCAAAAATTGGAATTTTTGTCAAAGGGGGGGTGGCCCGGCAGTGTCGCCGGTCGACCGGGCCAGGCTTGCCAGTCGACCGGGAACACTGCAGCTTTTAAAATGCAGTTTTGAACAGAGCCTTCCAACGGTCAGATATATGACCGTTGTGCTTTCCCGGTCGACCGAGGCCTCTTTGCAGGTCGACCGAGGACTAGCCGTTGGGCACTTTTTGCTATAAATATGAGTTCTTTCCTTTGCCAAAAGTTGGGAATTTTAAGCCCCTCCTTGAGAGGTTTTGAGGCATATTCAAGGGAAAAGAACCAAGGGATGAAGGGGAGCATTAGGAAAGCTAAAGCTTGGATTAATGAAGTTAAATCTCCAAGTAGGCTCTACTTTCCTTAATCATATGTTTTCATGCTTTGTTTTATTTTTGGTAAATCATTTCTAGCATGTTAAACTATGTTTGTGTTGTGTCCTTAACATGTTTTATGTTTTGAGTTGATTTATTGTTTTGGATACAACACCATATGATTCAATCCAAGTAGTACTTAATCTTGGTAAATCTAAGTAGATCATGTTAATGAAAGAACCTTTGAAATTATATGTAACATGATTCCTATACTTGGTTGAATCTTTGGTTGTTGTTTTCCATCATAAGAAAATCACTTTCAAAACTATCTTATGTTTTGGACTCAACTTCTTTACAAATCATATGTTTTCATGTTTTGTTTTATCTTAGGTAAATCTTTAGTAACATGATAAACTATGATGTGTTGTATCCTTAGCATGTTCTATATTTTGAATTGATCTATTGTTTTGGATGCATCACCATTGATTCAATCAAAGTAGTACTTTATCTTTGGTAAATCTAAGTAGATCATGTTAATGAAATATGTAACATGATTCATATACTTTGTTGAATCTTTGGTTGTTGTTTTTCCATCATAAGAAAATCTCTTTCAAATGCATCTTATGTTTTGGATTCAACATCTTTACAAATCATATGTGTATTATTGTTTTAAAGTTTCACAACTTGCCTTACTTTGATAGGTATATCACTTTCAAGTTGTATTTATAATTACATATGATTTGTCCCCTCTTTTCAATCAAATCTATTTTTATGTTTTGAGCTACATGTTGATTTGATTGACATCCCTATGCATCACATGTTTAGAGCTAATTAATTTCATACAACTTGTGTAACTTTGATATCATTAACAAGTTGTTACTTTTAACATGTGATTGCATTCTATCCTCAATCATAAATGTTTTTGAGCTAAAACTTTCAAAAGCCTTAGGCATACATTTATGAGCTTTCATTTTTCAAAATGATTGAGGACCACACAGACACACTTCATATACTTTCATCTTTGCATTCATAGTGTGAGTGTGTATTAGTTTTTCACTTCCATATCCGCCTATTTAAGAGGCATTGTAATGAGCTTAATAGAATCTCCATCAAGTGTTTATAGACACTAACTTAGTGAGATAACCAATCTTGTGGTTGAAGAGGTTATTGCTTAGCCTATAAAAGCATAATGTATAGGTTGATGTTAAGCCTTGAAAAACATCATTGTAAAGGTTATTGCTTAGCCTTGAAAAGCATATTGTAAAGGTTATTGCTTAGCCTATTGAAAAGCATAAATAGTGGAAATCCGGTGGGGTGTTGGTTCACAAGCCGGTAGTGGATGTAGGCATTGAGGCCGAACCACTATAAATACTTGTGTGATGGTGATTGCTTTGTGGTGATTCTTTTGTTAGCTTCCGCATCTTGTATGATTAATCATCACTTGTGACTAGTTTGTTTTAAAGAAGTTAGATTTGATTAAAATTGGTCATAATTGGAGCTCACCCTATTCACCCCCCCTCTAGGGTTCGGATCCCCATGGACTTACAGTGCAGATTTTCTGTCAACCCAATGATAGCCAACTCGATAACGTTCCTCTCTCGAACAAATTGCTTCTGAGTCCGCAAGATTTCGTCCAGCTCAGACTTGACCTCACCAGAAGGCTTCAAAAACATCTCATTGAAGAAGTCACCACTTGGGAAGCTCTTGGTTTCATTCCACTTGCTCCCTAAAGCTATGACTTCATCAACGAAAGCCTTCGCATCTGCAATGTCCAGGCCGACCTCTTTGCTATCAGCAACGATGTCCTGTACATGTTTAACCATGCCAAAGCCAGTTTCCAATTGGCCAAAAGAAAAAGTTTCGATCCATGAGCTCAAAACGCTCTTCAACACTTTCTTGGCATACTCAAGAGATGGCCCGGACGAAGGCTCGCCCCTCTCCATTGGTCGACTGCCCGTGTCCTGTCCTGCTGGAGGAGTGATCATTAAGCTCTTTTTAACTGGAGACACTAGCGAAGGAATCTGCTCAGACGATTTCATCTCTGCTGCATTAAAACTAGAAGAAGAAGTCCCCACTTCTGGTTCAACTGCAAGCATCCCCTGCTCTGGCACTTAGAAAGACGGAGGAACTTCTTCTGCTACCTCAAAACTTGCCAGCAAAACAAAAAAAAAAGAGGTATGAATATCATCCTGCTGAAAAAAATCATTATCATCAAGGTTATTGCTACAAATACCTTCTTCGACGATCAGCGAAATACTTTCTGCCTCCATGAGTTCATCTGAAGCGTCGTCAAAGGCCGCGTCCATGGATGGCTCGAAATCATCGGAATCTTATGGTAAGTCAGCTGACAAGAAAAGAAGCAACATGTTAGCAAATGACAGCACAGACAAGAAAGAAAATATAAAGAAGTCATACCAAATGAAGATTCTGGAATCATTCCAGAGTCCCTCGGTTCTTCTTCAGATGCCGCAACCGGATCCGTCACTACCTCATCAGCTGGAACCTCAGGTATCATTAAATCCTCATCTTCCACTGAAAAAGGGAGAAAAGGCAAATCAAAACAACAAAATCTCAAAGAAAGAAATGGAAAGAGAAAGAAGAGGAATCATACCTTCATCAACGGTTTCTTCCTCTCGGCTCCCCTTTTCCGGAGGCTCATCAACATCCCCTGACATCTCTTCAGCGGTGGTGAGAGGGACTTCTGGATTAGGAGAGTCATCGTGTCGTCTCTTATTACGGCACTGCCCTCTCTTCCTCTTACTTCTATGGGTTGGTTTACTTGAAGTACCCGCCCCACTGTCAAAGTCAGGATCCCCGCTTAACTCCTCACTGGATGGTCTACTCTTTCTAGTGGACACCACGGAAGTCTTATTCAGTTTTGCTTGCATCCAAGCGTCGATTTCGGCTTCCTCCTCTTCGAGCTGTTCCAAGACCTCACTAGGCATCTCTTGTACAGCTCCTGGTCTGATGATGTCCTGCTCATTGAGAAAGTCAATCTTGTGCTTCTCTCCGGAAAGGAAAGCCAGAACTTCCTTTCGACAGGCTCCATCTTATCTGCCAAGACCCTTCCCAGGAGATTGCTTGACATCAAGTTCCTTCTTGGAAAGCCCCCAGTACACTGAAAAGTTTTCCGTAAACCATTTCGTGAAGCCAGCAGTCCGGGAAGTGGGCAACTCAGGATAGGAAATGTTGGCGGTTGTGTCATCCGCACTGCAAAAGGCACATGCATTCCTCCCATCCTGTAAACCTCCAAAGCGTTTCACCATGCTTGAAGGCACTCCAACAATGCCTTGAGAGAAGCCCAACTGCAGTACGAAACGCGAGGGAATATATGGCTGGATATTAACAAAAAGATGTCTCCTGTACACCATCGTACCAACACGTATGTCAAAAAGCCATCCCTTTTCTGCATTGGTCAAGGAGTAATGTCTTCCCGACCCCGCCCTGGTGGAATCACGGGAGGCACCAAAATCAAAAGCCTTCTTCCACAAACCTGGAGAAAGCTTCACTGAAGATTGCCCGATCTCGACGTCCCTGAACCGTCAAATCCTCAAACGGGCAGACAAAAGAGATTCGGAAACGGCTGTCCCTCTAGCCAACCGAATAATGAAAGGGTCATCATCCGGCGCAACTCCTAAGCGGTGGAAGCCAGGATAGTGGTAAGCATACCACGAATAGAAAATATGGGCTGAAAATACCCTGTTCATAGGGAGCCCAAGCCAAACCAAGAAAGCAACAGCCTGCAGTTCTGTATATAAGCAGGAGTAAAGAGCTGGCACCAAAGCCAACCGCTCTCCGAACGCCATCTGACAAGCCGGAAAAATACAATGCAGCCTGATGTGTGTTCCATCTCCTTCAGCGAAAACAGCCTCACCCAACCAATAAGTGAGGTAAATAGTGAGATCTCTTCGCAGTGCAATGTCATGACAAATGGCGTTTGTACTCTCGAAGAACTTCTTCAAGTCATCTCGCATAACGGATATCTTCTTCAAACCTGGGTTCTTGGCCCTAGCATCTTGGGCCATACCATCAAAAGACTCTCCGCCGTCAAAGAAGTTGGAGCTACAATTCTTCCAACTGCTACACCGGACTTTCGAGCCCTCCTTCTCCTTCAAAAAATCATAGAAGGCGACAAGCTGAAAGAACAGGAGCCTGAACTCCTCAGACTGCTCCTCAAGAACGCTGTTAATAGGCATGAACTCCTCATAGAGCTTGCCAAGGATAGGCAGCCAGGTGATGACGCTTAATTCCTTCAAAGTAAAACCAATCTCACCGTTCGTCACAATGAAGGTGTTGGTTTGTGGAAGGAATGACTCTAGCATGACCATGAAGGCCTCATCGGAGAAAACCATGGCCTTCTGAAAAGCGCGAACCACGTCGAAGATCTCGGCCTCCTTCAAAATGGCTCCACCAACCTACAGGGTGTGATCAGTCCATGATTCCCAGCTCGAATCAGCACTGAAACGGCCACGAAGTCGAAAAGGCTTCACCCAACTGCTGCCGTCACCCAGAAAAATGTCGAGGCCAACCGATCTGAAATTGACCGACGGATGGTCAGAACCCTAGCAGCCACTGGAGGGCATCAACATGTCCATAAGGACGGGCGACTTCTCCGCATATCCGGAAAGGCCGCCAACAAAGACCCCGGTCTTTATCACATTGGTCCTCTTCACCCAGCTTGGAGGATCCTCCCTCTTGGGACACGTGGGAGAAAGACTCATGATCGATACAGTCCGATCAAAGGTCGACCGGGTATAAATAGTTCTCTCCTCCCCCATCAGCTGTGTAAGAGAACTGAAAGCATCTTCTTTGGTACGTCAAGTCGTCAGGGACTGCATCGCCAAAGAAAAGGGTAGGCTTGGGCACAATGCTCTGATCGTCCATGACCCAAGGACGGTTTATTACCATAATTCTGTAGAACTCCTCATCCTTGAGAGCGATTAATTGTTGTCTCATCTCATCGCGGTTGAGGGAGTCACATTCTTCCAAGTTTCTCTCCACAAACTGGACCTTCTCCCAGGCCTGCTGTACGGCCACATTAGGAGACCTGGTAGACCGACGAGGTGCATCAGTAGCAAGCTCTTTGCCCTTGTTCGTTCTGAAGGAACTACATGCAAAGGATGGCAAAGGAAAAATCAATCATCAAAGTGACAGAATTTTGCTAAAAAAAAAAGAAAATTCTAGCAAAATTTTGGCATGATTCCAGGACAATTCCGAAGAAAAAGGAAACATCCCGAAAAAGATAGGAAGCCTGAAGATGAGCTCAACATCACTGCAAGCTCAATGAAGCATCTGTTGGGATTGGTGTATGCCCTAAAGCCCACTGACTGCACTCACATCTCTGGTACTGGATATTTATTGGTTATTTAATAGAATGACATCTTTCTCTTATTACTTGTGTATATGTATGGTTGTGTAAGGCCCATTGTTTTCCAGTAAATGACTTGGGTGTGTAGTGACTGCACACAGAAAGGTCTAAGTTATGGACACTGGAAATGACTAATTTGTTCATAACTGAAAGGTGGAGTTTGGCACTTCATCTTGGTATAAGTTATAGTGAGAAACTCTCCTGTGTTCAGGGTGACTTACCTTAGTCACGGGAGGTCTTTCCCGGATATATCTCATTAATGCATGTGTCATGCATTGAACAGGACCATTAAAGGTGTGATCTCTAAAATAGTACTATCACTGAGAGAGATCAAGTCACCTTATGCTACTGAGTGACCAGTGCTCTTAATCTTGAGCATATGTGGATGAACTGACGAAGTCGAGTTCTTGTACTTTAATTCACTATGGGTGAGATCCTGTTCATGGGTCAATAGCTCTGTGTTTTGGGTGCTCGGGCTTGATTAGTTGGGACGTGCAAATGCAATATGGAATCTATGCCATCGTGAGATGGAATGATCGTCCCCTTAGAATTATCCGATTAATCATCAGAATCTAAGATCTTAGTATATGGATGTTTCATATGGATATTGAACTTGTGGGTCGCTCCCTGTATCAAGAGAATGATATCCGGATGATGATTAAGTCAAGGGTATGAAGTTCTAAGGATAAGATGTAATCAAGAAGGTAGATAGTACATCAGTTAACCTACTTGATTATGGATGTTACATAGAGGGGCATTGTGGTCATTGTACTTGGTAGGTCAAAGACAATCGTCAGTTTATGATGAGCTTAATTTACAATTTAATATTTGTCCCTGGAGTGCAACCATAACTCTCTAGTGGAATGAGTTAAGGTTAAAATGATCCTAGTGTTGCTATGGGGTTAGCATGGACATTTTGGTCATTTTGGAAGCCAAGGGCAAATATGTCTTTTGGTCCCTTCTCTAGCCACTTTCCTAGATTGGCAAGGTTTCCTAAATTGTTTGATTGTGTGGAGAGATAATTTTTTGAGTGTAAATTCAAATAGGCCCATGATGGCATACATGAATTACAACTCTAGATAAATTATTTGGCGCATGAGCCATAGTTTGTTTGGGCTAACCGATGTGGTCCCTAGTATGTGGGTCCCAAGTTTGTGTAGGTCCTATTACTTGGAAGGATTTCTCTTTGTGCAAGAATTCCTATATTTTATAGAGTTCCTAATTCTACTTGGACTATAAATAAAGAAGGAGGTGTTGGACGTCCACATAGTAGTTGGTTTGTTTTTGGAAAGCTCCTCTTAGTTTCCTAGTTCTATAAGGAAACATCTTCAATAGGAATTCCTCTATATATATATGATTCTCCCCTCCCTTGGGCGTGGAACATATAGAGAGAAAGAAGGAGAAAACTCCTCCTTTGGGCGTGCAAGAGCTTGGAAACAAAGGGAGGAGCTTCCCATAGAAAAACCAGTCCAGCCCCTTTTTGGACGTCCTTTGCACAAAAGGAAATCCTAGCTGATTGCATCTTCTCTTCTTGAAGAAAGACCACATAAGATCAAAGAAAAACAAGAAGAGAGAAACCTAGATTGATCCCACCATCATAGCCAATCAGATTTGGAGAAAGAGGAATAGAGAAGAAGATTAGAAGAGAACTATTGCAAGAAATTCCAGCAAGGTGTGCAGGAATTAAATAGCTGTAGATCTGATCTTCTAGTTCAGATTTCAGAGGTTTTTCAACCCAAGAACATCAGGTATGTCTTCTCCATTGTATCTTCTTTGAATACACACAAGTTGATCATGATTTCATGGTGGTTTTGTGTGATTTACATGGCTGGTTTCAGCAGTCTAGATCATACCAGATTCAATTTTGAAAATTCCAGCCATAGATCTCTTAGTTTCATCAAGAGTTAAGATCTGAATCACACTTTCTTTCAATGGTATCAGAGCCACACCATGATTAATCATGATCCCATGTTTTGTGGATATCTATCCTAGATTAATTAAGGGCATGGTGGCGCTCTTTAGGATGTTATTTACTGCATGATAGGCGTGCAGGAATTTTTCCAGGTTGCTGGAATTTTTCCAAAATTCTGATTAGTGCATGTTTGGCGTGCAGGAATTTTTTCCAGATTGCTGGAATAATTTCAGAATGTTGTATAGTGCTGTACAATGCACTATGAATGCACTAATCTTTTTGGTTGCAGCCATATAATTGCATCCTTGATGGTTCGCATGTATGTGTGTGGATTTGGATGTTTTTTTTTAATTAGTTGGAAAGTGTACGATTGCGCGTTTAGCAATCATAGGAGGTTGTAATTTTTTTTCTTGTTTTTATTCCAACTAGTCTTGATGTAAGCTTTCTTGAAAAGCATAGGGATCTCCAATGTAATTTTTTGGTTTTTGCTTTTCATGGGTTTGCTTGTATAAATTTGATTTATTGTAACAAGCAAGAAAAGGAACGTTTCAAGCAAGGAAGGTTGCAACAGACCGGATTCCATGGTGGTGGAGGCAACGAAGGTGTCCTAGTGCGAAAAGGACTCTTAACCAAGTATCCTAGTTGGATTAGGATTCCTAGTCGGATAAGGTTTCCTAGTTGGATAAGGATTTGAAGTCCGAAGAGCAGGGAGCCATCAAGGATTGCATCTTTTATTTGCCTTTATATATGGAATGCTTTATATAATTGCTATTATTGCTATGATCTTCACCTAGTAACATGGCCACCACTAGGTTTTTAAAATTGGGTTCTTTCTATATTAGATCAGATTTGTTTGGCTGAATGTTTTTAAATGGAACTTAGACCAGCACCCTTCTTTGTCTAAGATTTAAAATTGGTTAGGGTTTAGTTTATCTTGGTACCCTAAGTTTCCAAAAGAGGCCAAACTAAAATCTAAAATGTTGCTACCTTGGTGGGCCCATAACCCATTGGTCCCAAGATCTTTACTCAATATGTTTTTTATAGCAAAGGTTATTTTTTTTAGATGACTTAAGCAATTGAGTCATGAAAATTGTTAACTAAGCTTGCTAGATTTAAACAAGGTTTGAGTAACGGTGTAAAGATCAAAAGTGTTTTTCAAAACCCTAGTGTTAAATAATCAAGTGGGAGAGGGGTTTGGAAAAACCCCACGGCCCTCCATTTTCGGTTCATGCTATCTCAAATGGAGTGTTGGTGGGAGCGGCCATCCCTTCGGTGGAGTTCTTTACTAAAGATCGCTTCGATGGGTTAGTGGGTGAACTAATGTGAATATTCGTAATGAGATGTTAGTGGGAGCGGCCATCCCTTCGGTGGAGTTCTTTACTAAAGATCACTTCTATAGAATGTCAATGAAGTGTTGGTGGGAGCGGCCATCCCTTCGGTGGAGCTTTTTACTAAGGTTCACTTCAAGAGTTGATTAAAGTCACTTCCCATCGGAGGACTCAAGTCATAGACATTCTGGGAAATTTCATAAGAGATGGTAATACACTTGACATAAGACGGTAATGACCTCTCCCTAGAAGTTAGAGTTGTTTGTCATATGAGGCCAAACCAATCAGTGATTGGACTATCACTGGATATGCGTATCCAGACAGTGATGATCCAAATAAGCAGACCTTAACTCAACGTGACTGTAGGCTCGGCCATCCCTTCGATGGAGGGTCTATGAGGAGGTTGAGACACTGATACATTATGATTAGGGTTAAATAATGTAAAAAGTCTTGTGCATGTTTTTCTTTTTATTACAAGCACCATATGCATATTACATATATACTGCCTTCTAATTATAACCTGTTATATATCCAGAGAGATGGGGAAGGATTCTTTTAGCCCGTTGATGAGTATTCTGCATGAGAACAAATTGACTGACCCAAATTACGTAGACTGGAAAAGAAACCTTAACATAGTACTCACCGCTGAGGAGTACAAGTATGTTTTGTCGGAACCCTGTCCTACGATTGATGATCATTCTACAGATGACCAACAAGAGGCTGAAAGGAAATGGAAAAAGGCGAATAGCATGGCCAAATGCTACATGCTTGCTTCCATGTCCAACGTGTTGCAAACACAGCATGAGCAAATGGACACAGCTTCTGATATCATGTTGTCCTTGTCTGAGATGTTCGCAGACAAAAGCAGGCCAGCTAGGCAAGCTGCTTTAAGGACAATCATGAATACTAGGATGGCTGAGGGAACACCTGTCAGAGAGCACATGCTCAAAATGATGGATTGTTTCAATGAAGCTGAGATCCTAGGGGCTGAGATTGATGCAGGGAGTCAGACTGATATGATTCTCGAAACTCTGTCGGAGTCTTTCAACCAGTTCAAGCTCAACTTCAACATGAGCAAGTTGGACATGACTCTCTCTGAGTTAATGAAAGAACTCCAGGCAGCAGAGGCCATGATGAAGCCTAAAGGCCAAGCTCACTTTTCCCAGTCTTCCTCTAAACTGAACCCGAAAGGGAAAAAGTTCAAGAAGAAGCAGGGTAAGGGAAAATGACAGAAAAAGGGCAATGCTGGGAAGAAGGACAAATGTACAGGTGAAAAGCCCAAAGGGAAATGCTTCAAGTGCGGCCTCAAAGGTCACTGGAAGAAAGATTGTCCCAAGCTCCTAGGCTCAGATAAGAAAGGTATATCTCTTTCCTACTACATTGAAACCTGTCATGTGGTTGATTCTACTGATTCATGGATAGTAGACTCTGAAGCCACTAATCATATCTGCAATTCATTGCAGGGGTTTCAGATAATGAAAAAGCTTGAGAAAGGGGAGTTTGACCTTAGAGTTGGAAATGGAGCAAAGATTTGGGCTGTTGCAGTGGGAGCTGTTACTTTACATTTTCCGCATGATAGGATATTATTTTTAAATAATGTTATCTATGTTCCGGACATAAGGAAGAATTTAATTTCAGTTTCCATACTTATTGAATTTCATTATTCAGTTTCTTTTCATTCTGGTGTTGATATCAGTAGAAATGGAAATTTTATATGTTCCGGTAGAATGCATGACAACTTATTTTATATATATCCTATTCCTCCCTCACTGCATAATGTACAACTAGAAAGCTCATCTTCCCTTAAGAGGAAGGTATCTTCGACTAATGACACTTATCTTTGGCACTTACGTTGGGGTCATATTAACCTAAAACGGATTCAGAGGTTGGTAGAGGATGGGCTTTTGAGCTCATTAGATCTCGAACCTTTACCTCAGTGTGAATCTTGTCTCATGGGAAAGATGACCAAAAGGTCATTCTCTGGAAAGGGACTGAGGTCAAAGGAGTTGTTAGAATTGGTTCACACTGATGTGTGTGGTCCTATGAACAAACTAGCTCGAGGAGGTTATGAGTATTTCATCACCTTCACTGATGATTACTCTAGGTATGGATATGTGTACCTAATGCGACGCAAGTCTGAAGCGTTTGATAAGTTCAAACAATTCAAGGCTGAGGCGGAGTTACAACTAGGGAAACATATCAAAGCTCTTCGATCTGATCGAGGTGGCGAGTACCTCCTGGGTGAGTTCAAGGAGTACCTCACACAACATGGGATTGTGTCTCAGTTGTCTGCACCGGGTACACCCCAGCAAAATGGTGTAGCAGAGAGAAGAAACCGTACCCTTCTTGATATGGTAAGGTCCATGATGAGTCATGCAACCCTACCCATATCTTTTTGGGGATATGCCCTAGAAGCAGCAGCATACATTTTGAATCTGGTACCTTCTAAATCAGTACCTAGGACACCTCAAGAAATGTGGACAGGTCGAAAACCCAGTTTAAGACATATCCACATTTGGGGTTGTCCAGCCTATGTACTGAATGATAAAGCTACCAAGCTAGAACCCAGATCGGAAATGTGCTACTTCATTGGGTATCCTAAGGGAACGAGAGGAGGCATCTTTTATCATCCAAAGGAGCAAAAGGTGCTTATTAGCACTCATGCTAGATACTTGGAGGATGATTGCATGATGCACCAAGAGCTTGGTTGTAAAGAAACACTTGAGGAGATTCTTTTAGAAACTCCTGCAACATCTGTGCCAGATCCTGAGACTGTAGATAATCAAAACATTCCTTTTAACACTCCGGAGCCTCGTCGTAGTGGGAGAATTTCTAGACCACCAGATAGATATCTAGGAGTGTCATTTATGACAGACTCCGAGGATCTGGTTGAGGATCCTACTAGTTACGATGAAGCAGTAACGGATATAGATGCTGACATGTGGCAGCAAGCGATGAAATCTGAATTGGATTCTCTATATTCCAATCAAGTCTGGGAACTTGTGGATGCACCTGAAGGGATCAAACCCATAGGGTGCAAGTGGATCTACAAGAGAAAGAGAGGAGTGGATGGGAAGGTTGAAACCTTCAAAGCAAGACTGGTGGCGAAAGGATATACTCAGAAAGAGGGTATCGATTATGAGGAAACCTTCTCGCCAGTAGCCATGCTCAAGTCCATAAGGATTCTCTTAGCCATCGCATGTCATTATGACTACGAGATATGGCAAATGGATGTCAAGACAACTTTTCTAAATGGAAGCCTTGACGAATGCATCTATATGATGCAACCAGAGGGATTCATTGCTGGTGGCCAAGAGAACATGGTCTGTAAACTTAAAAAGTCCATTTATGGACTTAAGCAAGCATCTAGGGCATGGAACATCAAGTTTAATCAGGCAGTCAGATCTTTTGGCTTTGATCAAAACATTGATGAACCATGTGTGTATAAGAAAGGGAGTGGAAACGCAGTTGCATTTTTAGTCCTATATGTGGATGACATATTACTCATTGGAAATGATGTTGGCATGTTGTCGTCTGCTAAGGTTTGGTTATCATCTCAATTTCAGATGAAGGATTTGGGTGAGGCGAGCTATGTCTTAGGGATCAAGTTTTTGCGAGATCGCAAGAACAAGATGTTAGCCTTATCCCAATCTTAGTATATTGAGAAGATATTGGTCAAGTATAACATGCATGACTTCAAGAAGGGCTTGCTACCATTTAGACATGGAGTACCACTATCTCGGAATCAATGTCCGAAAACACCTGAGGAGATAGACAGCATGAGGAGAGTACCATATGCATCAGCTGTTGGAAGCCTCATGTATGCAATGTTGTGTACTAGACCAGATATATGTTTTGTCGTTGGCATGGTTAGTAGATATCAATCAAACCCTGGACCTATGCACTGGACAGCTGTTAAGCATATATTCAAGTATCTTCGGAGAACGAAAGATTATATACTAACCTACCGAGCAGATGATCTAACGCCACTGGCGAATACAGACTCTGATTTCCAGTCGGATGTAGATGCCAGAAAGTCTACCTCGGGATACGTCTTTACTCTATCAGGAGGGGCTATATCATGGAGAAGTGTCAAGCAAGATTGTACTGCTGATTCTACCATGGAGGCAGAGTATGTGGCGGCATCGGAAGCTGCGAAGGAAGCAGTATGGCTCAGAAAATTCCTATTGGAATTAGGAGTAGTTCCTGCAGTGCAAAAACCGATTGTCATGTACTGCGACAATACTGGTGCAGTAGCTAACTGAAAAGAGCCCAGGAATCACAAAAGAGGCAAGCATATTCAGAGAAAGTACCACTTGATCCGGGAATTCATCCAGGATGGAGAAATAGTGGTAGAGCAGATTGCCTCAGCAAATAACTTAGCTGACCCATTTACTAAGACTCTTACTGAGAAAGTGTTTACTTCACATGTTGAGTCTATGGGAGTTAGGTTAGGTCGTAGTGAACTTTAGTGCAAGTGGGAGATTGTTGGGATTGGTGTATGCCCTAAAGCCCACTGACTGCACTCACATCTCTGGTACTGGATATTTATTGGTTATTTAATAGAATGACATCTTTCTCTTATTACTTGTGTATATGTATGGTTGTGTAAGGCCCATTGTTTTCCAGTAAATGACTTGGGTGTGTAGTGACTGCACACAAAAAGGTCTAAGTCATGGACACTGGAAATGACTAATTTGTTCATAACTGAAAGGTGGAGTTGGGCACTTCATCTTGGTATAAGTTATAGTGAGAAACTCTCCTGTGTTCAGGGTGACTTACCTTAGTCACGGGAGGTCTTTCCCGAATATATCTCATTAATGCATGTGTCATGCATTAAACAGGACCATTAAAGGTGTGATCTCTAAAATAGTACTATCACTGAGAGAGATCAAGTCACCTTATGCTACTGAGTGACCAGTGCTCTTAATCTTGAGCATATGTGGATGAACTGACGAAGTCGAGTTCTTGTACTTTAATTCACTATGGGTGAGATCCTGTTCATGGGTCAATAGCTCTGTGTTTTGGGTGCTCGGGCTTGATTAGTTGGGACGTGCAAATGCAATATGGAATCTATGCCATCGTGAGATGGAATGATCGTCCCCTTAGAATTATCCGATTAATCATCAGAATCTAAGATCTTAGTATATGGATGTTTCATATGGATATTGAACTTGTGGGTCGCTCCCTGTATCAAGAGAATGATATCCGGATGATGATTAAGTCAAGGGTATGAAGTTCTAAGGATAAGATGTAATCAAGAAGGTAGATAGTACATCAGTTAACCTACTTGATTATGGATGTTACATAGAGGGGCATTGTGGTCATTGTACTTGGTAGGTCAAAGACAATCGTCAGTTTATGATGAGCTTAATTTACAATTTAATATTTGTCCCTGGAGTGCAACCATAACTCTCTAGTGGAATGAGTTAAGGTTAAAATGATCCTAGTGTTGCTATGGGGTTAGCATGGACATTTTGGTCATTTTGGAAGCCAAGGGCAAATATGTCTTTTGGTCCCTTCTCTAGCCACTTTCCTAGATTGGCAAGGTTTCCTAAATTGTTTGATTGTGTGGAGAGATAATTTTTTGAGTGTAAATTCAAATAGGCCCATGATGGCATACATGAATTACAACTCTAGATAAATTATTTGGCGCATGAGCCATAGTTTGTTTGGGCTAACCGATGTGGTCCCTAGTATGTGGGTCCCAAGTTTGTGTAGGTCCTATTACTTGGAAGGATTTCTCTTTGTGCAAGAATTCCTATATTTTATAGAGTTCCTAATTCTACTTGGACTATAAATAAAGAAGGAGGTGTTGGACGTCCACATAGTAGTTGGTTTGTTTTTGGAAAGCTCCTCTTAGTTTCCTAGTTCTATAAGGAAACAACTTCAATAGGAATTCCTCTATATATATGATTCTCCCCTCCCTTGGGCGTGGAACATATAGAGAGAAAGAAGGAGAAAACTCCTCCTTTGGGCGTGCAAGAGCTTGGAAACAAAGGGAGGAGCTTCCCATAGAAAAACCAGTCCAGCCCCTTTTTGGACGTCCTTTGCACAAAAGGAAATCCTAGCTGATTGCATCTTCTCTTCTTGAAGAAAGACCACATAAGATCAAAGAAAAACAAGAAGAGAGAAACCTAGTTTGATCCCACCATCATAGCCAATCAGATTTGGAGAAAGAGGAATAGAGAAGAAGATTAGAAGAGAACTATTGCAAGAAATTCCAGCAAGGTGTGCAGGAATTAAATAGCTGTAGATCTGATCTTCTCGTTCAGATTTCAGAGGTTTTTCAACCCAAGAACATCAGGTATGTCTTCTCCATTGTATCTTCTTTGAATACACACAAGTTGATCATGATTTCATGGTGGTTTTGTGTGATTTACATGGCTGGTTTCAGCAGTCCAGATCATACCAGATTCAATTTTGAAAATTACAGCCATAGATCTCTTAGTTTCATCAAGAGTTAAGATCTGAATCACACTTTCTTTCAGCATCCTCAAAGAAGGTTTTAACTCAAACATTGCTACGAGATCAAACCAATCTTATCAAATCTCCGCAAGCTTAAAGAAGGGCTCAACATCGCTGTGAGCTCCAGACTCCAAAACTTGCAAAGCTCCTCAAAATCCAACAAGATCAGGAAAGGGCTCAACATCGTTGCGAGCTCCAAATCCCAAAACTTGCAAAAGATTTCTATGTATGCATCATCATTCTCCCAATCAATTTACCAAAAAGCATGCATCCAAAAATCATCATGCATTAGATGCTAGGAAAACTTTAACCAAAGTTTGATCAATTCCAACCCAACTTGGTCAAAACCAATCAAACTTTGTGAAAGTCAAAACTCATGTTGACTTGACCGAGAGATTCTAGCCTTCTATCTTGATGCAAAAAAAAAAAAAATGCATGAGCATCTTGGAATGCATAAACCTCATCATCATGGTGCATAAACCTCATTATCATGGTGAGCAAAAAAACGAAGCCAAAAAAAAAAAAAGGAGAGAGAAGTTTCAAAAAAAAAGAGAAAGCCTCATGAGTTCCCAAAAAACCAAACTATCCAACTTCATGAACCAAATTAAGCCAAAATCTTGAAATTGACAACCCACAAAAAACCACACTCTGGTCCCCTAACTTGCCACATAAAGCTTGTTAGGTCACAAGGCCAAAACAAAAAACATGGTCCCCTAACTTGCCACATAATTGTTAGGTCACAAGGCCAAAACAAAAAACCTGACCCCCCAACTTGCCACATACAGCTTGTTGGGACACAAGGTCCAAAACCAAAAAATCCTTCTCGATCGCCTGATGCGCCACATAAAGCCCTTAGGTTCGCAAGGTCAAAAGGAAACCCCAAAATCTAAAACCCAAATCCAACTCCCTCATGTCATTTTCAAAACTTTGCCTTGAGATGGTATGTAATCCCTCTCACTACCATAAAATCCCCTTGGAAACTCAACAGGCTATTCAAAAAAAAATGCTCAAAGACTCTTGGTCAAGTCAAAAGCTCTCCGTCAAGTTTCTTTTCAAGGCACATCGACTCCAAAAGCTACTCATCGCTGTACCTCGAGGGGGCATTTGTTGACACCAAAAATGTCACTTTGCCTCTTCAAACATCAAGAAACTACATGAAGCCGCATCTTACTACAAACGGGCAATGCTACTTCAAGCATCAGATCTTGTCAGAATCAAACAAAAACTGCAAGATCCTCCAAGACAGCCAAAAGAGGAGTTCACATGAGGTTTCAGGCCATTCCGACATCATTTGGCCTAACTTCACTCCTACGGCAGCCAAACAGGCGTTCCTAGCGACGGCGGCGTCGAAGACATCAAAACTTCAATCAAAGCCTACGGATGGTTTCAAAATACCTCCAAAAGGCTCCACATCAAATTTCAGGTCATTTCGACAACGTTTAACCCGACTTTGACACTACGAAAGAAAATTAAGCCTAGCCGCCGAGATTTCTGTCATGCAGTGGGCTTAGATGGGCGGCTTCAATAGCCTCCCACCAGGACCATTACTCATCAAACAGAGCACATGGGCGGCTTCAATATGCTTCAAAAGGGCTGCACATCAAATTTCAGGTCATTCCGACAACGTTTGACCCAACTTTGACGCTCGGAAAGAAAATCAAGGCTACCGGAGGTGGAGCACCCCGGGACCATGACATCCAAATCGGAGCTAATGGATCATCTCAAAATGACTCCAATAGGCTCCCTGTCAAATTCCAGGCCAATCGGACATCGGTTGACCGCACATCAAAGCGCGACATCTTCCTCGCAGCGTGATAAAGCCTAGCAGCGACGGGACCCCAAACGGCTTCAAAACTCAAACAAAAGCCATGGCTGGCCCTATCTGCTGCTCAGGAGGCTTCACGTCAAATTTCAGGTCATTCCGACATCGTTTGACCTAGTTTCAACTCTTGACAAAAATCGGGAACTCTATGCGGCGAAGTCTTCGGCTTTTCCAAAAAAATAAGAGACTTTGTGCTCTGATTTGCGCGACTTCTCGTCAGGTTTTCTTCAGGAGATCCAAGCCAAAAAATGAAGAAAAATGTCAAGAAAAATACAGGAGAAAAATGTTAGATTGTATGGTCTCAATCCATCAGTTGATGTAATCAATTGATTAATTTCTTTATTTATCAGTATAATCATTCTTTCCTTTCATGAGATGAATGGTGATTTATTACTTAATGCACATGACCAATACATATGACATAATGGTTCATGAGATGAACCGAGTGCCATTAGTATATTAGATGTGATATATGTATATGGATGAGATCCACATACGAGAGACATGTGTCACAAATCTTATACTTAAAATATCTTCACAACCAATGATGAGACTGAGCATCTCATCTGATAAGGTTGTAGCACTTTGATCACTATGAGATAATGTGATCTGTCTCGATCATCAGAATGTAAGATTCTGGATCATAGTGCTGGTACATTGAATGTATTGAAGGACTATAAGAAGCACCTTATAAAATACTGTCTCGATTTAAGGATTGCACTCATAATTCCCTAGCAATAGGCTCTTAATCCTGAGACATTGATGGACTCAAGTTTTTATCTATTCATTTGCTTTAAGTCACCAATGAGTGAGGCCAACTATAGGTCAACACCTCGGTGTCTTGGGTACGTGGTAGTAGGACTGTAGGAACATCCAATGGTCAATATGGAATATATCTACATTATCCCATTGTGCCAATTAATGGATTTATTATTAGTAAGTGCACACTCATCTCAATTAAGAGTTTATTGGATGGTACTGATGATCACTGTAATTAATTGGGGCTCACGGATAATAAGATGTGGATCTAAGATTGGATGGGACATATTTATTCCAATTGATCTATGGATAATGATAGAGGGGCCTGCTTGTGGTAATTGGGAAGTTTAGGGTCTTCATTGTAATTTATTCCTAAGACTGGAGTGCAATTGCATTTATATAGTGGTGTTATTTGCAATTAACCATGGGCCCGGATTACACATGAGATGTGGGGTCGCGTGTCCCAGTTGGAGCCAGCTTTCTTTGGAATCGCTAGTGGTCCCCACGCTAGCCCAAGATTGGATCATTACTAATTCTACTTGAACTCCAAAAGAAAGGAATTAGAAACTTACTATTTGTATTTAAAGTGAGACTTCTAATAGTGGTAATAGTATGTTGCTAATTAATGTGGAAGTGAGACTTTTAATACAAATTAGTAAGAGAGATAAGAGAGGAGACTTGAGGGCTATTTAAAGGGGAATACACCCCTTGGACGTCCATGACATAATACCCACACCCAAGAGCCTTTGTGTGCAAGTGTTGCACAACTCTTCTTATCCTCTTCTCTCTTCTAGTTGCCTTATAGTTCCTTAGAGTTTCTAGTACGGTTTTCTCTTGAAGATCCCACACATCTTCTTGAGAAAAGGGATCTGATAGAGGGTCATAGCGTGGAAGACAACAAGGTCTTGGAGATATCTAATTGCTTCAAGAAGAGTTCCTCTTATGCCAATTAATGCAATGATCAAGATGCAATGATCAAGATGGAATCTATCTACATTATCCCCCTGTGCCAATTAATGGATTTACCATTAGAAAGTGCGCACCCATCTCGATTAAGAGTTAATTGGATGGTTCTGATGATCACTGTAATTAATTAGGGCTCAAGGATAATAAGATGTGGATCTAAGATTGGATGGGATAGATTTATTCCAATTGATCCATGGATAATGACAGAGGGGCCTTCTTGTGGTAATTGGGAAGTTTAGGGTCTTCATTGTAATTTATTTCTAAGACTGGAGTGCAATTGCATTTATACAGTGGTGTTATTTACAATTAACTGTGGGCCCGGATTACACATGAGATGTGGGGTCGCGTGTCCCAATTGGAGCCAGCTTTTTAAGGAATCCCTAGTGGTCCCCACGCTAGCCCAAGTATTAGAAAGATTATATTCTTACTTAAACTCTAAAAGGAAGGAATTAGAAAGTTACTATTTCTATTTGAAGTGGGACTTCTAATAGTGGTAATAGTAAGCTACTAATTTGTGTGGAAGTGTGACTTCTAATACAAATTAGTAAAAGAGATAAGAGAAGAGACTCGAGGGCTATTTAAAGGGGAATACACCCCTCGGATGTCCAGATATAAGAGTGCACGCCCAACCCTCTTTATTTGTCCAAGTGTTGCACAATTTTCTTCTCTTCTCTCTCTTCTAGTTGCCTTCTAGTTCCTTAGAATTTCTAGTAGGGTTTTCTCTTTGAGATCCCACCCATCTTCTTGAGAAAAGAGATTTGATAGAGGGTCATAGCGTGGAAGACAACAAGGTCTTGGAGATCTCTAATTGCTTCAAGAAGAGTTCTTGTTCTAGTTGGTTGTCTTCTCCTCGATTAGAGCACTACCGAGCTCCAAAGGTATAATCTGCTTTTCTACTTGTTGTAGATTATTTTGTTGCATGTAGTTGCTGATTTCTATCTTCTAGATAGGTTATATTGCTGTACATGATTGATGAAAATGAGGGTTTGCATCCTGGATTGGGTTATAGCCTTCTGGATAGTTGATTGCTGAGTCAAGTGGGTCAAAAAGTTTTGAAAACCTATCCACGAGGCCCAACTACTTCCTACAATTGGTATCAGAGCCATACTTCACCTATAATCATGTTAGATCAGCAATCTAGATGTAATCTTTGCATGAGATGCGAAGAGGATAGACCTAGGGCTATGTAAGGATCAGTTATGATTGGGTTTGTTTACTTTATGTAGTAAATCCATGTTTGGATAGTCACAAAAGGGTTTAATTATGATGGAAGGATGGTAGGATGCCATTGAAAAAAGCCTTCAAAAGTGTTTTGGCGGTGTTTGGACTCTAATTGAGAAAACCCAATTTTCTTCCTTCGTCAGGCGAGTCGACCTGGCCTCATGCTCGGTCGAACGGGTACTTGTAGGGTCGGTCGACCGAGCCCTCTGGGCAGTCGACCGGGAACACAGGATCATTTTATTATTCTGGGCAATCTACTGGGAAGTCCCCGAACCCCCGCCGGGGGCGCTGCCACCTGGGCCCCCGCAAGCTGACCAGTCAGCTCGACCCCCACCGAGGGACACCCCCGGACCCCCTCTGCGAAGTGCATGTATTAAAAGGGTGGCTACCTTTGGCATCTTTTTTTTCCATTGTGGTTTGGTAACCTGGTTTTGTGAGATGCTTTGTTGTATGAGATAGTAACTTACAGGTGATAATGTCCTCTCCATATGGCCCACAAGTCTTTTACTTTCTATTTATGGTTATTGGTTTATTTAAGGCTAAGTGTAAAGGGCATCATGGTTTCCTTGGTTTCCCGTGAAAGGGCAAGGCATGGTGAATTTCCCTATAACCCTTTTATTTCCATGTTTAGATTACCATGTAAGTCTCATAATTGAGGCATAGGAATTTATGTAATTTTTCTAAATTTGTAAATTCTGGCGATGTCCGAGACAAGGAGGGAAAGTAAATTTGGACTCCTAATTAAAGAGTTTGAAGATTACCAAAAGCCTTTTGGTGATGCCCAAAGAGTTTGAGGAATCCCTAAGTTTTGGGAAGTCTAGAAGTCCAAGAAGTCTATTCCGGTTGGGCCATGTGGAGGAGATGACTAGTTTCTAAATTTAGCACTTTCTATTTATGGATGAATGCTTGATTTAGATAGTATCCAAATCTGATCCAAACAAAGCAATTTCCAAAATTGGTCAAATCAAATTAATTTTTGGAAAGAGTTCTAATTTTTGGATCCATTGGTAAAGCTAAACTGGACTTTCCATAAAATAACTTGACTTGGAACCAATCATTGGACATATCATGCGATGATTTAATGTCTATTTTTGTGGGCCCTAATACCTAAAAGAAAATCCTCAATTCTAAAATATTAAGTGGGAGCGGGGCATTTATATTTAGAAATCCCCATGGTTTTCCACCATAGGTCCATTGTAAGGAAAGTATTAGCCTCGCGCCATCTTGAGAATGGCCGTTCCCCACGGAGGGCTTTTACTTGTCTGGTTACTAGATATGGATCTCCTATGGATAGTGTTGGTGAGACGGGGCGGGGGCCCACTCCCCAAGGAGGAGCTGCTCGCAACGGTTGTCATGCAATGCTAGTTGGTGGGTCACACTTAACTAAAATAATGATGTAGTATCCCCAAGGATTTGCCTCATTCATTTTAGAAACCAAAGCTAATCGGGAGTCATTCATTATTTGGTATGAGATACCTAGATAATAATGAATGAAGGGATCATGGATAGTTAATTTTAATCCTAATTTTGACCAACTTTGATCCGCACCAATCTAGGTGGTATTCGCACTTCCCAAGGAGGCATACCCCGGAGATTGAGATTCCGATGTATTCTGAATTTAGTGGTTATGAGGATTCCCACATAAATTTGGTAGAATACTAAACCCTAATATCATTTAAATTCATTAATTGAATGTATGGTTATGTGCTACATTTTTTTCAAGCATGAATTTAAATACTTTCAATCCACTTGCGACCATTCTCGACAAGAATAAGTTGATGGAATCCAACTTTATAGACTGGAAAAGGACCCTGGATATTATCCTAACAGCTTCAGGATGCAGATATGTCATTACCATACCCTCCCTTCATGCACCTCAGTATGAAAAGGACCTTTACACCAAATGGACAAAAGACAATGAGGTAGCCAGATGTTTTATACAAGCATCCATGTCTAGTGTTTTCAACACCAACATCAATCTTATAAGTCAGCATACGATATTATATCGAACTTAAAGGAGATGTTTGCGGACCAGGTTAGACCTGCTAGGCAAGCTGCTATGAAGGTGCTGATAAACACTAAGATGGCTGAGGGAACCCCAGTACAAAAACATTTGTTGAAATTGAGTCTCACACTAAATGAGTTAGATGTACTGGGTGTTATGATTGATAAAGAATCGCAGATCGACATGATCCTTCAGTCACTACCGGATTCTTTCAATCATTTCGAGATCAATTATAATAAATTGGAAATGACCATAGCTGAGTTGTCTCGCCAGCTGGTAATGACTGAGGAAATCATGAAGAAAGAGCAAAATTCCCTCATGACAAAAAAGTCATTTGCTAGGACCAAGCCGAAAGGCAAAGACCGAGATAGCAAGAAGAAATCAATCATCAAGGGTCCTAAGGTGGAGAATGGTTCTGCTTGTAGTATGGCCAAGGCTAAGGGTAAGAGAGTAAAAGGAAAGTGTTTCTATTGTGGTAAGACAGGACATTGGAAAAGGAATTTTCCAGAATATCTGTCGAAGAAGAAGACCTCATGTATGATTGAGTCACTTATTTCTGAAGTTAGTTTTGCAACTGGTACTTCAGAATCTTGGTGTATGGACTCCAGGGCAACTGATCACATATGTATTTCGTTGCAGGGGTTCAGGGAAACCAGGAGGTTCAGTGATGGAGAAATCATTGTCAACCTAGGATCTGATGCTAATGCAGAGGCTATTTCAGTGGGAGTTATTGCATTATGTTTTTCAAATGATAAATTGGTTGTCAGATACGTTGTATGTACCGTCTTTACGGCGGAATTCAATTTCAATTTCTAGTATGGTGAATAAGAGTTATTCTGTTACTCTTGGTACTGAAATTGTCATAAAGAGATACGGTACTTTTATGTATTCTGACAAGGTAATCAATAGAATTTATTTGTTAATCTCACAATGTATGAGATACATGATACTGAAACAATTAATAGAGCATCATTAAAGAGGAAATCACCTTCATCTAATCCAACAAAACTTTGGCACTTGAGGCTAGGTCATATAAACCTAAATAGGATTGACAGACTAAGGAAAGATGGTATCTTGCCTTCATTGGTGGCAGAACCAATGCCTGTCTGCGAGTCTTGTCTGGAAGGCAAAATGACCAAAAGACCATTTTCATCTAAGGGCAATAGCGCCGAAGATTTACTGGAATTAGTGCATACTGATATGTGTGGACCCATTAATGTCTGGGCCAGAGGAGGATATGAGAATTTCATCACTTTCACAGATGATTACTCAAGATATGGATACATATACCTTATGCACCGCAAGTCCGAGGCTTTTGAAAAGTTCAAAGAGTTTCGAGCAGAAGCGGAAAAGCAATTAGGTAAGAATATCAAGACTCTTCGATCAGATCGAGGAGGAGAATATCTCTCTGTTGATTTTATGGGATACATATCAGAAAATGGGATTCTATCCCAGTTGTCTGCTCCTGGTATGCCTCAACAGAACGGAGTAGCAGAGAGAAGGAACTAGACTCTTTTAGATATGATAAGGTTTATGCTGGTTTTCTCAGGATTACCTATATCCTTTCGGGGATACTCCTTGGATACTGCGATGTACATACTAAACCTCGTACCATCTAAGTCTGTACCTATGACTCCCCGGGAGTTGTGGTCCGGGCGAAAGCCTAGTTTACAACATTTACACATTTGGGGTTGTCCGGCACATGTGCTAAAGGTTAAGACGGATCAGTTGGAAGCGAAGTCGGAAGTATGCACGCTTGTAGGATATCCTAAATGAACTAAAGGTTGGTTATTCTATAATCCCAGAGAGCAGAAAGTGTTGGTGAGCACTAATGTGGTTTTTCTGGGGGAAGATTATATGATAGACCGGAAATCTTTAGAAAAGGTTATCTTGGAAAAAATTCAAGAGCAAACAATTCCAAATCCTAGTATGACCGAACCTGAGGAAGAAGCGCCCTTACCGGACCCAGTAGTTACACCAGTGCCTCGTCGTAGTGGGAGGATTGTCAGACCCCCTGACAGGTTCTCGTTCTTGGGAGAGTCTTACGAGGCAATCCCGGACGAACCGGAACAAGATCCCTGTAACTATGATGAAGCAATTAATGACATAGATTCGGGGCGTTGGGAAGATGCTATGAAAGCTGAGATGGAGTTTATGTACTCCAATCAAGTCTGGACACTTGTGGACTTGCCTGCCAATATTAAACCTATTGGGTGCAAGCGAGTCTACAAGAGAAAGAGAGGACCAGATGGAAGAGTTGAGACCTTCAAGGTCAGGCTTATTGTGAAAGGATATACTCAAAAAGAAGATATCGATTATGAGGAAACCTTATTGCCAGTAGCCATGCTCAAGTCCATCCGGATACTTTTATCCATTGCGGCTCATCTCGATTACGAGATTAGGCAAATGGATGTCAAGACGGCGTTTCTGAGCAGCCATCTTGACAAAGACATCTATATGATGCAGCCAGACGGTTTTATAGCTAAACAACTAAGAGCAAAGAGTTTGCAAGATGCAGATATCCATTTATGGACTGAAGCAGGCATCCCAAACCTAGAACATTCGTTTTGACTAAGCAATCAGGTCAGTTGATTTTTGTCAAAATCCAGATGAGTCATGAGTGTACATGAAAAGTAAAAGAGACAGGGTAATTTTTCTGGTCGGCGACATCCATCTCCTAGAGAGTGGTATATGGATGTTGTCAACAGTAAAAGGTTTAGTTGGCAAAGACTTTTGATATGAAGGACTTGGGAGAAGCCAGCCACATCCTAGGGATCAAACTCCATTGAGACCGAAAAATAGGATGATTGGCTTATCCCAAGCTGTATACATTGATAAGGTACTGGTACGATTTGCTATGCAAGACTCCAAGGAGGGTATTACACCTTTCAGGCATGAAGTGCACTTTTCCAAAGATCAGTGTCCTAAGACAGATGAGAAAAAGGAGCAGATGAGGTCGATACCATACGCTTCAGCTGTTGGTAGCCTCATGTATGCTATGCTATGTACTGGACCGGATATCTGTCATGCAGTGGGCTTAGTCAGTAGATATCAGTTTAACCCAGGACCCAAACATTAGACTGCTGTAAAGTGTATTCTCAAATACTTAAGAAGGACTAGAGGTTACATGTTAATTTATAGCAGTGATGAACTGATTCCAGTCGGTTACATAGATACTAACTTCCAGTCAGATAAGGATTCCAAGAAATCAACTTCTGGGTATATGTTTATGCTATAGCTGCTTGAGAAGCAGGTAAAGAAGCAGATTGGCTCAAAATGTTCCTTATGGAACTTGAAGTGGTACTTTTGGCAAGACAGCCGCTCACAGTTTACTGTGATAACAGTAGGGTAGTCGATAAATCCAAGGAACCTAGGAGCCAAAAACATGTACAAAGGTAGTAACACATGGTCAGAGAGATTGTGCAGAGAGGTGATACTGCTATCACCTAGATAGACTCTACAGACAATCTGGGAGATCCCTTTACTAAGCCTTTGACTACCAAAGTCTTTGAGCAACATGGATGGGCATGAGATGCAACCCTGACTGGCATTGAGCCCAAGTGGGAGATTGTTAGATTGTATGGTCTCCATTCATCAGTTGATGTAATAAATTGATTAATTTCTTTATTTATCAATATAATCATGCTTTCCTTTCATGAGATAAATGGTGATTTATTACTTAATGCACATGACCAATACATATGACATAATGGCTCATGAGATGAACCGGGTCCCATTAGTATAATAGATATCAAATATTTATATGGATGAGATCCACATGTGTCACAAATCTTGTACTTAAAAATATCTTCACAACCAGTGATGAGACGGGGCATCTCATCTGACAAGGTTGCAGCACCTTGATCACTATGAGATAGTGTGATCTGTCTCGATCATCAGAATGTAAGATTCTGGATCATAGTGCTGGTACATTGAATGTATTGAATGACCATGAGAAGCAGCTTATGAAATACTGTCTCGATTTAAGGACTACTCTCATAATTCCCTAGCAATAGGCTCTCAATCCTCATACATTGACGAACTCAAGTTTCTGTCTATTCATTTGTTTTGAGTCACCAATGAGTGAGGTCAACTGTAGGTCAACACCTCGGTGTCTTCGGTACGTGGTAGTAGGACTGTGAGAACATGTAATGATCAAGATGGAATCTATCTACATTATCTCCTTGTGCTAATTAATGGATTTACCATTAGTAAGTGCGCAC
This sequence comes from Cinnamomum chago, assembly GCA_038049695.1. NCBI lineage: Eukaryota > Viridiplantae > Streptophyta > Magnoliopsida > Laurales > Lauraceae > Cinnamomum > Cinnamomum chago. The sequence continues at coordinate 59,012,853 of CP142462.1, read as the reverse complement.
CCATCTCGATTAAGAGTTAATTGGATGGTACTGATGATCACTGTAATTAATTGGGGCTCACGGATAATAAGATGTGGATCTAAGATTGGATGGGACAGATTTATTCTAATTGATCCATGGATAATGATAGAGGGGCCTACTTGTGGTAATTGGGAAGTTTAGGGTCTTCATTGTAATTTATTCCTAAGACTGAAGTGCAATTGCATTTATATAGTGGTATTATTTGCAATTAACTGTGGGCCCGGATTACACATGAGATGTGGGGTCGCGTGTCCCAATTGGAGCCAGCTTTTTAAGGAATCCCTAGTGGTCCCCACGCTAGCCCAAGTATTAGAAAGATTTTATTCTTACTT
>CP142462.1:58922500-59007500 GCA_038049695.1 Cinnamomum chago | reverse complement strand
AGATGATAACACAAGTATGGTACTGTATCAGAATGAGCAATGATCATTAGCATGTTACCCAAAAGTAAGTTAAAGTTTATACAAGATCATTTCATTACATTTCTCAAAAATAGAGGCCAACAAGGCCAATATAACAAAATACCAATCCAAAGAATGGTTAAAAGTCTTCCCAAAATGTTATCTCTCTCTGGCAATCCAATGTCTAAATGACATCATCGGCACGTCACTCAACTAACTGCTGCGGTTCTCCGACCGCCTCCTCATGCTCCTCCTCGGGGTAGCCAACAACGGGACCTGAGTACCAAAGAGTGGGTCAAACACGACGGTTTGGCAAATGGGTAAAATACAATGACAATATGATAATAAATGAATTTACCTTCAAAAGCATTTAAACCTGTTTAAATAACAATTTCTATAAACGAGGTAAAACATTTATTCAAATACAAGTATGCATTGTAAAATATGTAAGGTGACCAAGGAAACGGGAAACAAGCAAGATGGCAACCACACGAAGCTAAGTCCTCTATCACTAAAGCGATAGAGCAATAACTAGGCACTGATCTTAGTCACTCGAGGTGAAAAGAAACAGTGGATCTTATAAATACATATACTATACATGACCACGGTAGCGAGCCGGGCATCGGGAACCACAGTAGCAATCTGCGGCATCGAGACAAGACCACGGTAATAACCGGGTAGCGGGATCCAAACTGCAGCTGGCGGGACAAGAGGGGGATCTCCAAGTCGGTGGATCAGACCAACAGGGTTATCCAAGCTTAGTGGTGCCAACTAATAGGTCAAATAACAAATCGAGACATATGCAAGTAAATCAAGTACAAATAAATAAACGGGCATGACGGGGGTGCTCAAGGGCACACTGTCGTTTCATGTGGTGTAATGCACTTCAAGACAAGTAACCATTGTAAGTGTACTTCAACGCTTTCGGGAAAACATGGCATGTAGTATAAATCTCGGGATCGATAAAGTACAATAAACAATTGAAATCTCGGGTAAAGTATCGGGTTCAAGATTTATTTGGAGTGAATAGGGATCCCGTATGTCGATCTGATAATAATTTGGTACTCTTTGAGTTTGGGGACATTCCGGGCTCCTTATACACTTTGAATTTTCAAAACTTCGAATGACATCTTCGTGATATGGTTTCTTTCTCGGATGGCCTCATACAATGCCTAGTGAATCTCCTTGACCGACAAAGCTCAGCACTCGAGCGAACCGGAGAGTTCGCTCGAGCGAGAAGCTCTCCGGAATGGTTGTCTGGGTAATTTCGGTTACCTTGCGGTCAGATGGCGGTTAGCCGGCGTTGGATTCGGCGGTTAGCCGCTGGCTGACCGTGGTTGGCCTGACAGAAAGACAAGTTACTGGAATTGTAACCGAAATGGTTCGGTTGGCTGGCGGTTAGCCGCCGATGGGTTCGGCGGTTAGCCGCTAGCTGACCATGAGGCTGACCGTATCTACAGGTGGAAAAATGTTGCTCTCTGTAAAAGTAATCGAATAGGTCGGTTGGCTGGCGGTTAGCCGCCGATGGGTTCGGCGGTTAGCCGCCGGCTAACCGTGAGGCTGACTATGTTTTTAGGTGGAAAATGTTGCTCTCTGAAAAAGTAACCGCGACTGTTTGGTTATCTGGCGGTTAGCCGCCAGTCCCCAGATGGCTAGCGGCCAGGTGACCGCTGGCTGACCGCTAGGTGCGGGAAACACCCACTGTGTTCAGATTTGAGCTATTTTCCTCCTCAAAACCATTCTCCTCACTCCACTTAATCCTTGCCACAAAACTGAGCTAAAAGCTCCTCCACTGCAACTATCTACACTTCTCCACAACTCCAATATGGGTTCATTCCATCACCTCCTCCATCAACCTCAAATCCAATACAAGGAAAGAAAGAAAGAAGGAAGCCATTTCACAATAGAGTACATTTAGTACAAACAAGAAGAAATTAAATGTCATTCACCAATACACTTATAAGACATAAATGCACTACCAAAGCTCTGAAAGTCCACGAGGATCCTAACCCTAGAGGGGGGGGTGAATAGGGTGAGCTACAACTATGACCAATTTAAACCAATTTTAATTTCTTAACTTAAACTAGTCACAAGTGATGATTAACAATCAAAATGCGGAAGCTAAACAAACTCAATCACCACATAGCATGCACCACAACACCAATGTTTATAGTGGTTCGGCCTCAATGCCTACATCCACTACCGGCTTGTGAATCCAATCACCCCACCGGATTTCCACTATTTATGCTTTTAACTAGGCTAAGCAATAACCCTTACAAAATGCTTTTCAAAGGCTAAGCAATAACCCTACAAGATGCTTTTCAAAGGCTAAGCAATAACCTTACAAGATGCTTTTCAAAGGCTAAGCAATAACCTTTACAAAGTTGATTTCTCAAAGAAGGTGTCTTTCCAAAAGATCACTCTAAGAGATTACAATTTAAGCTCATATGAAATTGCCTCTTGAATAGGCTAATATGAAAGTTTAATACAAATTACAAACATACACTTAAAACAAGCTAAAGTGTGTGCACAAGTGTATGAGTGTGTTTCTTCAATCAATCTTAACAAAGAAGCTCTTAAATGAATGCATGATGCATTTTAAAATCAAAGCTTATAAAATGATGATTGAAGAGAAAACTAATCACATGTGAAATTCAAACAACTTTAATAAATGAACTAAACAAGTTGTATGAATGTAAAAGTCTAAGAAAGCATGTGATTTAGTTAAGAGAGTTTGCAAACTAATCTAATTTACCAAGGAAGATATTGAGTTTGCAAAACAACTCTTTATAGGCTTGAAATCATGCATAAATGAAAATACCAAGGATTTGAACATGCATGAATTTCATTTGAATGGAAATCAAAATAACTTAGAAGATGTACCTTTTAAATACTCATGAGTTTGATTTCCAAATAGCCCTCTAGCCTTTCCAACTTCTTCCCCTTTCTTTGGCTCCAAAATGCTCTCAAAAGTTCATGGTTCAAGCCTTGAAAAAGGTTGGAAATGAATGGACTTTATAGCCAAAAAGTTGCCAACGGCTAGTTCTCGGTCGACCTAGACACAGGTCTCGGTCGACCGAGAAAGCACAACGGTCATATTTCTGACCGTTGGCCTGAAACAGTTCAAAAACTGTCCATTTGCCCTGCAGTGTTCTCGGTCGACCGAGACACAGGGCTCGGTCGACCGACGACACTGTCGGGCGAGTCCCTGGGCCAAAATTCCAACTTTTTCCATTTTCAAAGTTTTTCTTTGGTGGATCTTATGGCCACTAAATCAAGCTTAAATAACATGTTTTAAGGTATTCTAAGATGTTTAAAAACATGAGAAACACAAAGCCTAAAATGATTCACAAGATTAAAACCAAAGGCTAGCTTGATTTGAATACAACTCTTTTCAAATGAAATTGCATACAAAATGATTCTTTTTGTGAAGAATGTATGCAAGACTTAAACCTAAATACACAAGATGATTTTCCAAATGTAGTGCACAAGGAAATAGGTTTTCAAAAGAGTTTTGGGTTCTAAAACCAATGCATCCAAGTTTAAAACCAAAACATGCATAAAACAAAAGCTTTTCCAAATCTTAAAAGCTATGCATGGGTAAAACTAGATTTCAAGATATTTTAAATCAATGCATGTGTGTGAATTCAAAAGATGCCAATATGCAAATGCATCCATCAAATTGCAAATACAAAAGACCTAACAAGCTCTATCATGAGCATTTATTTCAAGCCAATGCAATAAATAGGCATCAGTGGAAAAATACCAAAATCATTGAAAGCTTATAAAAATCAAATCATCCACTTGCATTGGGTCTTCTAATAAGCAAATCAAGCTCTTATACTCTTCCAAGCCAAAGATTCAAGCTAAGAACAAAATCCCCAAAACAACCAAACCCTAAAATGGTCAAACAATGAAATAGATGGAAACCTCACAATAATGAAGATGAAGCTTCTCTAGGGCTAGAAGAATACAAATCTAGAAGATGGGAAGAATTACTTACTCGTAAGGTCCTCTAATGGCAAGAGTAAGTTCAATGAAGATCTCAAACTTGGTGGATTTCTCAACAAATGGTATCAAAAGAAAGCTTGCAAGATGAGGAAGAGAATGATAACCTCCATTTTTATATTGGTGCAAGATTGGTGTGGAGTGGAGGTGGAGAAAGCAAGAAGAAGAAGAAAAGTTTCCAAACAAACCCTAGCTGCCTTTTGTGCTGGAAAAAGTGAAATGAGGAAGATGGGTCTCCTTATATAAGCAAATGGAGATGGGTCCAACTACTTAAGACATTCAAGAGCTGAAATCTTGGCTTTCGGGATCTCGGATGAATTCGACAAAGAAGGAAGAAATGATCGCCGAAATATCTAGTTTCCAAAAAGTATATGTTTCGTGGGTTTCGGGAATATCAAGTTTTGGGTACAAATTTAGTGCACAATGACTATTTTGCCCTCAAGGCTATGAAATCGGGTTTCGGGGTCTCGAACAGGGGCGAGATCAACATGAACGTCGTATGGATTATCAATACAAATGAAACAGAATTAAAACAATGAATGCAAAATCTACGATAAATTCTCAAGCGCATGCAAGGTCATAAAGAAGGGACCCCCAAAGGGCCCCACTAAGCACGAAGCAATCAAAATTCCCCAAAACTATTTCAAAAGCTATTCCAAACCCAACTCAGCCAAAATCATTAATCAAGCTTAACACTAACACACGACTTAATTAGTACTAATCGAGTTCACTCGGGTCGGGGTCTTACATTAGCCTCGCGCCAACTTGAGAATGGTCGTTCCCCACGGAGGGCTTTTACTTGTCTGGTTACTAGATATGGATCTCCTATGGATAGTGTTGGTGAGACGGGGCGGGGATCCACTCCCTAAGGAGGAGCTGCTCGCAACGGTTGTCATGCAATGCTAGTTTGTGGGTCACACTTAACTAAAATAATGATGTAGTATCCCCAAGGATTTGCCTCGTCTATTTTAGAAACCAAAGTTAATCGGGAGTCATTCATTATTTGGTATGAGGTACCTAGATAATAATGAATGAAGGGGACCATGGATGGTTAGTCTTAATTCTAATTTTGACCAACTTTGATCCGCACCAATCTAGGTGGTATTCGCACTCCCCAAGGAGGCATACCCCAAGGATTAGGATTCCGATGTATTTTAAATTTAGTTGTTATGAGGATTCCCACATAAATTTGGTAGAATTCTAAACCCTAGTGTCATTTAAATTCATTAATTGAATGTATGATTGTGTGCTACAGTATTTCAAGCATGAATTCAACCAGAATAAATTGGTGGGATCCAACTATGTAGACTTGAAACGGAACCTGGATATTGTCTTAACTGCTTCAGGATATAAATATGTCCTTACCAAAACCTCCTTTGATGAGCCTGGCCCGGATGCACCGGAAGAAGAAAAGGAACTTTACACCCAATGGGCCAAAGATGATGAGATGGCCAGATGCTACATTCTAGCATCCATGTCTAGTGTTTTACAACACCAACATCAATCCTATAAGACTGCATACGATATTATATCGAACTTAAAGGAGATGTTTGCGGAACAGGGCAGGCCTGCTAGGCAGGTAGCTATGAGGGTGCTCATTAGCACCAAGATGGCTGAAGGTACATCGGTACAGGAACACATGTTGAAGATGATGGACTCATTAAATGAGTTATATGTACTGGGAGCTGCGGTTGATGCAGAATCGCAGATCGACATAATCATTGAGTCACTACCAGAGTCATTCAACAATTTCAAGGTCAATTATAATATGAATAAGATGAATCTGACTCTAGCTGAGCTTTCTAGCCAGCTGGTGGTGACTAAAGGGATTATGAAGAAGAAGCCAACTGCCCTAATGGCAGAAAATTCAGATGCCAAGTCCAAGCCGAAAGGCAAAGGGCGGAAATGCAAAAAGAAATCAGTTCTGAAAGGTCCTAAGGTGGAGAATGGTCCTAATGGTGGTGTGGCCAAGGCTAAGGGTTCAGGGTCAAAAGGAAAGGGTTTCCATTGCGGTAAGACAGGACATTGGAACAGGAATTGTCCAGAGTATCTATCTAAGAAGTGTTAGGGATTTTGTGTTTTGCAATTTAATGGATGCATTATCATTCTAGCATCATTTGAATTTACACACATGCATTGATTTAAAAAATCTTGAAATTTTGATTTACACATGCATTGGTTTTTAGACTTGTAGAAATAATGATTTATGCATGTTTTGATTTTAAACTTGGATCCAACTTGTTTTGTAAAGAAGTTTTATCTAATCAAGCAATCCATTAGTTTTAAAGTTTCGAATCTTTTTAGGCTTTCTATATTTCATGTTTTTAAACATCTTAGTTTGATTTAAAACATGATTCCAAGCTTGATTCAGTGGCCCAAAAGTTCCCACAAGAAATCACTTTGAAATATGCAGTCGAGCCCACTGCGGGTCGACCGGGTAAAGAGTCGTTGTGCCTCTTTTCAAACGGTCAGATTTATGAACGTTGAAGGCCAGGTCGATCGGGGATAGGGCAGGTCGATTGGGAGACGCAGGATCTCAATTTTTGAGTATAAATACAAGTTCATTCCTTTGGAAAAAAGAGTTGAAAATGAGAGAAACCAAGAGCCACTCTTGAGGTGTTTTGAGACAAGAAAAGGGGGATGAACTAAGAGAGACCAAGGGGTTATTAGTGAAGCTAAAACTTGGATTAATGAAGTTAAATCTCTAAGTAAGCTTTACTTTTTATTAATCATATGTTATATGCTTTGCTTAAATTATTGGTAAATGAATGTTAGCATTATAACTATGATGTGTTGAATCCATTCTTCATTTAATCTTTGATCTAAGTTGGATTGGATTCTTCACCCTTGATTTCAAACCAAGTTGTTTTAAAATCTTCTTTAATCATGCTTAGCCAAAATCTTTGATTCCTTTTTAGCATAATTCATTTACTTGGTTGAAACTTTATTTGTTGTTTTCATTCATTTAAACTTTAGTTAAATTAATTTGATTTTGAAAACAACATTGCACATGCATCACATGTTTAGAGCCAATTAATTTCATACAACTTGTGAGCCTTTGATTTTCATATCATTAACAAGTTTGTATCCATACACGTAATTTGCATTTCACTTCAATCAAAATCTTTTATGTGCCTTAAACTTTTAAATGCTTTGAGAATATATTGATTGAGCTTACTTTTTAAACTTGATTGAAGTTATCACACACACACATCATGAGCATACATCTTTGCATTTATTTAGTGTTTGTGTGAGTTAGTTTTTCAATTTCATATCTGCCTATTTTAGAGGCAAATATATTGAGCTTAAATTGTATCTCTTTGAGTGTTTGTGTAGACACTTCTTTGAGAGAAATCTTTTTATTGTAAAGGTTATTGCTTAGCCTTGGAAAAGCATCTAATAAAGGTTATTGCTTAGCCTAGAAAAGCACATTGATAGGTTGTTGTTTAGACTGGAAAAACAACATTGCAACGGTTATTGCTTAGCCTATTGAAAAGCATAGATAGTGGAAATCTGGTGGGGTGATTGGATCACAAGCCGGTAGTGGATGTAGGCATTGAGGCCGAACCACTATTGTAACATCCCGTCCCCTAACGGCCTATCATGTATAATTAATTGTGTGTTTAGTTAGTAAGTATGTTTAGAGTCTAAGTAGTCGGGTTTAACGTCGAATCTCATGTGCGAAGTCTCGCACGATTCCGAGCTAAGTATATCCCACCCCACATTCAGGCTCAGAAGCTTATAGAATTCGAATCCTTGGTTCAGGGAGAGGATCCAGTACAAATCTACGAGCAGAAATTCACTAACCTCTCTAGATTTGCAACGCCCTTGGTTCGTATTGAGGCTGACAAGGTGATGAGATTTATTCGGGGATTGAGACCCGATATTCAGATGGAGGTGACATATGTTACCTTAGTCACATATGAGGAGAACCTCAAGCGTGCGTATTGGGCCGAAGAGTCCATTCGGAAGAAGACCCTCTATGTACAGCAGCTTCAGTCCGTACCCGTACCAGTTAGGGGCCCAAGTTTGGGGCAATTCCAGCAGCATCCACAGCACCCATATCAGTACCAGCAGCATCCACAGCAGCAGTACCAGCAGCAACAAGGCAAGAGGCCTAGATTTGATCCGATACGCAGAGCTTCCTGCGAGCGTTGTGGCAAGAACTCGCACACTACTGCGAATTGCAGATGGAAGACAGAGGCATGCTTTGAGTGTGGCTCAATGGATCACCAGAGGCGAGATTGCCCTCAGGCACAAGAGCAGGGAGTGAGGAATGCAGCTCCTCGACCACCATTGGCAGCACAGCCTTTGAGGCAGGCACCTCAGCAGCAACCTAGGGCACCTCAGTAACCACAGCAGCTTAGACTGCCTGCACCACCACAGACTAGAGGACAGTACAGACCCCAGGGACCGCAGAGGCCACAAGGCCAGCAGTATGCACAGTTCAAACCTCAAGGGCAACAGAGGCCTCGGATGCATGGGAGGCTTTTCGCCTTAGATCAGCAGGAAGGCGAGGAAACAGGAGGAGTGGTGGAAGGTACACTCTCTATTTCAGACGTACCTGCTAGAGTCCTATTTGATTCTGGTTCCATGCATTCTTTCGTATCACCTATTTTTGCTGCATGCTTGGTGGGAGATATAGCTCCATTACATTGTATTTTGCTTGTTAGCACTCCCTTAGGGAAGACCATACAGTGTGAATCCTACTATCTAGCATGTAAAGTGCAGGTGGGGAGTTTTATCCTATCTGCAGACTTGATCATCCTAGGGATGAAGGATTTTGATGTCATACTAGGTATGGATTGGTTATCCACCTACAGAGCAGTTATGGATTGCTTCAACAAGACAGTCAGATTGCAAGTGTTGACAGACAGTGTGGAGATTGTTGGGGAGAGGAAACCCATGTCCACTAGAATCATCTCAGCTTTGAGAGCCGATCGATTGATTCGGAGTGGATGTGAGGGCTATGTAGCCTTTATTACGGAGGATACAGTGTCCAAAGCGGTGGAGGATATTCCAGTTGTATGTGAATTCCTGGATGTCTTTCCGGAGGAGATACCTGGATTACCACCAGTCAGGGAGATTGACTTCACGATTGAGCTCATGCCAGGGACAGCACCAATATCAAAGGCTCCTTATCGCATGGCTCCAGCAGAGCTAAGAGAGCTGAAGGCTCAATTGCAAGATCTCTTAGACAAAGGATTTATGAGACTAAGTGTATCACCTTGGGGTGCACCAGTCCTATTCGTGAAGAAGAAGGATGGATCAATGCGTATGTGCATAGACTACAAGCAGCTGAATCAGGTTACGACCAAGAATAAGTATCCATTACCCAGGATAGATGAGTTGTTTGATCAGTTGCAGGAAGCACAGCATTTCTCCAAGATAGATTTGAGATCCGGTTATCATCAGATACGCGTCAGAGATCAAGATGTGCAGAAAACAGCCTTTAGGACCAGATATGGACACTATGAGTTCTTGGTTATGCCATTTGGGCTGACCAACGCGCCAGGAGTATTTATGGCCTTGATTAACAGAATCTTTGCACCATGCTTAGACAAGTTCACGGTCGTATTCATAGACGATGTCCTAGTCTACTCGAAGTCCAGAGATGAACATGCAGAGCATTTGAGAAGCTCATTGTAGATTCTGAGAGAACATCAGTTCTATACTAAACTTAGTAAGTGTGAGTTTTGGCTTGAGCAAGTGTCTTTTCTTGGACACATCATCTCTAAGGAAGGTTTGGCAGTAGATCCAGCGAAGATTGAAGCAGTAGTCAGTTGGCAGAGCCCGAAGTCAGTGTCAGAGATCAGGAGTTTTCTCGGTTTGGCAGGATATTACAGAAGATTCGTGAAGGGATTCTCCAGTATTGCAGCTCCATTGACAAAATTGGCAAGGAAAGATGTTCCTTTTGTATGGACGGAGCAATGTGAAACGAATTTCCAGGAGTTGAAGACCAGATTGACCACAACACCTATTCTCTCGTTACCTACGGGAAATGGAGGATTCGTGATTTTTACAGATGCTTCAGGCATTGGATTGGGTTGCGTACTCATGCAGGACGGAAAAGTAATAGCCTACGGATCCAGACAGCTGAAAGTACATGAGAAGAGATATGCTACTCATGACTTGGAGCTTGCAGCAATGGTTATGGCACTAAAGATGTGGAGACACTACTTGTATGCGGAGAAATTCGAGGTTCACTCGGATCACAGGAGTCTCCAGTATCTGTTTGGACAGAAAGATTTGAACATGAGGCAGACGAGATGGATGGAAAACATCAAGGACTACGACTTTCCGATAAAGTATCATTCCGGGAAAGAAAATGTGGTTGCAGATGCATTGAGCAGAAACGCAACGAATACCGGATGTTTACAGACAAAGTGGTCTTTGACAGAGTTATTCAGAGACTTAGCCATAGAGTTCCAGCCTCAGAGTGAAAGAATCATGGTTGCCAATATGCACATTTGGGAACCAGAGATTCTTAGCAAAATCAAGAACAGTCAGTCAGAGGATCCAGAGTTAGTCAGAATGATAGACAGCATAGTAGAAAGGCCAGAGTTCAGACTCATTGATGGAGTGTTGTACTGCCAGGATAGATTGTGTGTACCGGGTGTACATGGTTTGAGGAATGAGATTATGGTTGAGGTGCACCATTCTCGTTATGCCATTCACCCTGGGAGCACCAAAATATACCAGAACTTGAAGAGTTTTTACTGGTTGAGCAACATGAAGAAGGACATTGCAAGATTTGTCTCGAGATGTCTAGTTGTCAACAAGTGAAGATTGAGCATCAAGAACCTCCAGGATTACTCCAACCATTGAAGGTACCAGAATGGAAGTGGGAACACATCACCATGGACTTCGTTGCAGGATTGCCACCCATGAGGGACAATGACAGCATTTGGGTGATTGTTGACCGACTCACGAAGTCAGCACACTTCATTCCGATGAAGATGAGAGTATCCATGGATGTTTTGGCACACAAGTACATTGATAACATAGTCAAATTGCACGGAATTCCAGATTCCATTGTTTCAGACAGAGATATGAGGTTTGTGGGCAGATTTTGGGTCAATTTGCAAGCAGCTTTGGGTACTACATTGAACTTTAGCACTGCGTATCACCCTCAGACCGATGGACAGACTGAGAGGACAAATCAGACTATGGAGGATATGTTGCGGGCATGTGTTCTTGATTTCGGAAAAGACTGGGAGAAAAGTCTTCCTTTGTGCGAATCTGCCTACAACAACAGTTATCACTCCAGTCTCGGGATTGCACCGTTCGAGGCATTGTACGGACGGAAGTGTAAGACCCCGATTTGTTGGGAAGAGATTGATATTCGGAGTATCCATGGACCTTCGTGAAAGTAAATGCATTACAGATCTGAAATCAGATTCAAGAGGACGTCCATGGCTGATCTAGTTTTAAAAACTTGAAACTAATCTGATTTTCCAGCCATGAATCATGCATAAAAACTCCATGAAATCATAATCAACATGTGTATAATGTAAGGAGATGATAGAGGACTATTACCTTGATGATTTGAGTGCCTCTAAACTCTGAAAAGAAAGACTTCAAAGGTCTGAAACCAGCCTGCAACCAGCAATACAGGTGCAGGAATTTGTTGCAGAATTTTTCTCTCATTTGATCTTCTCTCCTATTCCACTTCCCAATCTAATTGGTCTTGATGGTGGGATCAAACTATGGAATCCTAAGAAGGGTTTTCTGAACTACTCTTTGTGGAAACAACCCAAGACCTGATCTCCTTTCCTATGAAGAAGAAGAGGGCAGCAATGGGCTGGGCGTGTATGTGTGCTTGCTTCTTGTCTTGGGCGGCCAAAAGAACTCCAAACTGATGCCTCTATGTCTCACGCCCTAGGGTTAATTCCAGCCACTATTTTTCATGTGTTACACGCCCAAGGGGACTCCCAAGTATTTATAAAGATTTGATTCCTTTAAGGAATACTCTTTCCAATAGGAATGTCAATCCCTAAAAAGAATAGCAACCTTCCCCTTTAGTTGTGCAACACTTACTAATTAAAGACACTAAAAATAGTAACCTTTAATCAATGGAATTCTTACCCAAAGAGGAGTCTTTCCTTCCAAGTAAAGATACCTAATCAAACTTGGAAACCTCACACAAGGGGCACCACTTATGGCTGGCCCACAAGATAGCTAAACACACCATGGCCCACTAGTAAATAATTTAGCTAGAGTTAAATTCATGTATGCCATCAAGAGCCTATTAGAATTTAAACTCAAAATTATTCTTCCACAAAATAATTCAACCACATATCATCTAATTAAATTAGGAAACCATGCCAATATAGGAAAGTGGCTAGAAGAGGGACCAAAAGACATATTTTCCCTTGGCTCCCAAAATGACCAAAATGTCCATGCTAACCCCATAGCAACATTAAGATCATTTTAACCCTAACTCATTCAACTAGAGAGTTATGGTTGCACTCCAGGGACAAATATTAAATTGCAAATAAAGCTCATCATAAATAGACGATTGTCTTTGACCTACCAAGTACAATGACCATAATGCCCCTCTATGTAACATCCATAATCAAGTAGGTTAACCGATGTACTATCTACCTTCTTGATTACATCTCATCCTTAGAACTTCATACCCTTGACTTAATCATCATCCGGATATCATTCTCTTGATCCAGGGAGCGACCCACAAGTTCAATATCCATATGGAACATCCATATACTAAGATCTTAGATTCTGATGATTAATCGGATAATTCTAAGGGGACGATCATTCCATTACACAATGGCATAGATTTCATATTGCATTTGCACGTCCCAACTAATCAAGCCCAAGCACCCAAAACACAGAGCTGTTGACCCATGAACAGGATCTCACCCATAGTGAATTAAAGCACAAGAACTTGACTTCGTCAGTTCATCCACAAATGCTCAAGATTAAGAGCACTGGTCACTCAGTAGCAAGAGGTGAGTTGATCTCTCTCTGTGATAGTACTATTTTAGATATCACACCTTCAAGTGGTCCTGTTCAATGCATGACACATGCACTAATGAGATAAATCTGGAAAAGCCTTCCGTGATTTAGGTAAGTCACCCTGAATACAGGAGAGTATCTCATTATAACTTATACCAAGATGAAGTGCCCAACTCCATCTCTCAGTTATGAACAAGTTTATTGTTTCAAGTGTCCATGACTCAGACCTAACTGTGTGTAGCCACTACACACCCAAGTCATTTACCAGAAACAATGGGCCTTATACAACCATACATATACACAAGTAATAAGAGAAAGAAGTCATTCCATTAAATAACCAATAAATATCCAGTAACAGAGATGTGAGTGCAGTCAGTGGGCTTTAGGGCATACACCAATCCCAACAATCTCCCACTTGCACTAAAGTTCACTACGACCTAACCTAACTCCCATAGACTCAACATGTGGAGTAAACACTTTCTCAGTAAGAGTCTTAGTAAATGGGTCAGCTAAGTTATTTGCTGAGGCAATCTGCTCTACCACTATTTCTCCATCCTGTACGAATTCCCGGATCAAGTGGTACTTTCTCTGAATATGCTTGCCTTTTTTGTGATTCCTGGGCTCTTTGCAGTTAGCTACTGCACCAGTATTATCGCAGTACATGACAATCGGTTTTTGCACTGCAGGAACTACGCCCAATTCCAATAGGAATTTTCTGAGCCATACTGCTTCCTTCGCAGCTTCCGATGCCGCCACATACTCTGCCTCCATGGTAGAATCAGCAGTACAATCTTGCTTGACACTTCTCCATGATATAGCCCCTCCTGATAGAGTAAAGACGTATCCTGAGGTAGACTTTCTGCCATCTACATCCGACTGGAAATCAGAGTCTGTATACGCCAGTGGCGTTAGATCATCTGCTCGGTAGACTAGCATATAATCTTTCGTTCTCCGAAGATACTTGAATATATGCTTAACAGCTGTCCAGTGCATAGGTCCAGGGTTTGATTGATATCTGCTAACCATGCCAACGGCAAAGCAAATATCTGGTCTAGTACACAACATTGCATACATGAGGCTTCCAACAGCTGATGCATATGGTACTCTCCTCATGCTTTCTATCTCCTCAGGTGTCTTCGGACATTGATTCCGAGATAGTGGTACTCCATGTCTAGAAGGTAGCAAGCCCTTCTTGGAGTCATGCATGTTATACTTGACCAATATCTTCTCAATATACGAAGATTGGGATAAGGCTAACATCTTGTTCTTGCGATCTCGCAAAAGCTTGATCCCTAAGACATAGCTCGCCTCACCCAAATCCTTCATCTGAAATTGAGATGATAACCAAACCTTTGTAGACGACATCATGCCAACATCATTTCCAATGAGTAATATGTCATCCACATACAGGACTAAAAATGCAACTGCGTTTCCACTCCCTTTCTTATACACACATGGTTCATCAATGTTTTGATCAAAGCCAAAAGATTTGACTGCTTGATTAAACTTGATGTTCCATGCCCTAGATGCTTGCTTGAGTCCATAAATGGACTTCTTAAGTTTACAGACCATGTTCTCTTGGCCACCAGCAATGAATCCCTCTGGTTGCATCATATAGATGCATTCGTCAAGACTTCCATTTAGAAAAGCTGTCTTGACATCCATTTGCCATATCTCGTAGTCATAATGACATGCGATGGCTAAGAGAATCCTTATGGACTTGAGCATGGCTACTGGCGAAAAAGTTTCCTCATAATCGATACCCTCTTTCTGAGTATATCCTTTCGCCACCAGTCTTGCTTTGAAGGTTTCAACCTTCCCATCCACTCCTCTCTTTCTCTTGTAGATCCACTTGCACCCTATGGGTTTGATCCCTTCAGGTGCATCCACAAGTTCCCAGACTTGATTGGAATACAGAGAATCCAATTCAGATTTCATCGCTTTCTGCCACATGTCAGCATCTATATCCGTTACTGCTTCATCGTAACTAGTAGGATCTTCAACCAGATCCTCGGAGTCTGTCATGAAAGACACTCCCAGGTATCTATCTGGTGGTCTAGAAATTCTCCCACTACGACGAGGCTCCGGAGTGTTAAAAGGAATGTCTTGATTTTCTACAATCTCAGGATCTGGTACAGATGTTGCAGGAGTTTCTGAAAGAATCTCCTCAAGTGTTTCTTTACAACCAAGCTCTTGGTGCATCATGCAATCATCCTCCAAGTATCTAGCATGAGTG
This sequence comes from Cinnamomum chago, assembly GCA_038049695.1. Classification (NCBI taxonomy): domain Eukaryota; kingdom Viridiplantae; phylum Streptophyta; class Magnoliopsida; order Laurales; family Lauraceae; genus Cinnamomum; species Cinnamomum chago. Next base: position 58,992,259 of record CP142462.1, on the reverse strand, counting down.
CTGATAAGCACTTTTTGCTCCTTTGGATGATAAAAGATGCCTCCTCTCGTTCCCTTAGGATACCCAATGAAGTAGCACATTTCCGATCTGGGTTCTAGCTTGGTAGCTTTATCATTCAGTACATAAGCTGGACAACCCCAAATGTCGATATGTTTTAAACTGGGTTTTAGTCATGTCCACATTTCTTGAGGTGTCCTAGGTACTGATTTAGAAGGTACCAGATTCAAAATGTATGCTGCTGCTTCTAGGGCATATCCCCAAAAAGATATGGGTAGGGTTGCATGACTCATCATGGACCTTACCATATCAAAAAGGGTCCGGTTTCTTCTCTCTGCTACACTATTTTGCTGGGGTGTACCCGGTGCAGACAACTAAGACACAATCCCATGTTGTGTGAGGTACTCCTTGAACTCACCCAGGAGGTATTCGCCACCTCGATCAGATCGAAGAGCTTTGATATGTTTCCCTAGTTGTAGCTCCGCCTCAGCCTTGAATTGTTTGAACTTATCAAACGCTTCAGACTTGCGTCGCATTAGGTACACATATCCATACCTAGAGTAATCATCAGTGAAGGTGATGAAATACTCATAACCTCCTCTAGCTAGTTTGTTCATAGGACCACACACATCAGTGTGAACCAATTCTAACAACTCCTTTGACCTCAGTCCCTTTCCAGAGAATGACCTTTTGGTCATCTTTCCCATGAGACAAGATTCACACTGAGGAAAAGGTTCGAGATCTAATGAGCTCAGAAGCCCATCCTCTACCAACCTCTGAATCCGTTTTAGGTTAATATGACCCAAACGTAAGTGCCAAAGATAAGTGTCATTGGTCGAAGATACCTTCCTCGTAAGGGAAGATGAGCTTTCTAGTTGTACATTATGCAGTGAGGGAGCAATAGGATATATATAAAATAAGTTATCATGCATTCTACCGGAACATATAATATTTCCATCTCTACTGATTTCAACACCAGAATGGAAAGAAACTGAATAATTAAATTCAATGAGTCTGGAAACTGAAATTAAATTCTTCCTTATGTCCGGAACATAGAGAACATTGTTTAAAACTAATATCCTATCATGCGGAAAATGTAAGGTAACTGCTCCCACTGCAACAGCCCATATCTTTGCTCCATTTCCAACTCTAAGGTCAAACTCCCCTTTCTCAAGCTTTTTCATTATCTGAAACCCCTGCAATGAATTGCAGATATGATTAGTGGCTCCAGAGTCTACTATCCAGGAATCAGTAGAATCAACCACATGACAGGTTTCAATGTAGTAGGAAAGAGATATACCTTTCTTATCTGAGCCTAGGAGCTTGGGACAATCTTTCTTCCAGTGACCTTTGAGGCCGCACTTAAAGCATTTCCCTTTGGGCTTTTCACCTGTGCCTTTGTCCTTCTTCCCAGCATTGCCCTTTTTCTGTCCTTTTCCCTTACCCTGCTTCTTCTTGAACTTTTTCCCTTTCGGGTTGAGTTTAGAGGAAAACTGGGAAAAGTGAAGTTGGCCTTTAGGCTTCATGATGGCCTCTGCCGCCTGGAGTTCTTTCATTAACTCAGAGAGAGTCATGTCCATCTTGCTCATGTTGAAGTTGAGCTTGAACTGGTTGAAAGACCCCGGCAGAGTTTCGAGAATCATATCAGTCTGACTCCCTGCATCAATCTCAGCCCCTAGGATCCCAGCTTCATTGAAACAATCCATCATTTTGAGCATGTGCTCTCTGACAGGTGTTCCCTCAGCCATCCTAGAATTCATGATTGTTCTTAAAGCAGCTTGCCTAGCTGGCCTGCTTCTGTTTGCGAACATCTCAGACAAGGACAACATGATATCTGAAGCTGTGTCCATTTGCTCATGCTGCGTTTGCAACACGTTGGACATGGAAGCAAGCATGTAGCATTTGGCCATGCTATTCGCTTTTTTCCATTTCTTTGCAGCCTCTAGCTGGTCATCTGTAGAATAATCATCAATGGTAGGACAGGGTTCCGACAAAACATACTTGTACTCCTCAGCGGTGAGTACTATGTTAAGGTTTCTTTTCCAGTCTACGTAATTTGGGCCAGTCAATTTGTTCTAACGTAAAATACTCATCAACGGGCTAAATGAATCCTTCCCCATCTCTCTGGATATATATAACAGGTTATAATTAGACAGGCAGTATATATGTAACATGTATATTGTGCTTGTAATAAAAGGAAAAACATGCACAAGACTTTTTACATTATTTAACCCTAATAATAATGTATCAGTGTCTCAACCTCCTCATAGACCCTCCATCGAAGGGATGGCCGAGCCTACAGTCACGTTGAGTTAAGGTCTGCTTATTTGGATCATCACTGTCTGGATATGCATATCCAGTGATAGTCCAATCACTGATTGGTTTGGCCTCATATGACAAACAACTCTAACTCCTAGGGAGAGGTCATTACCGTCTTATGTCAAGTGTATTACCATCTTTTATGAACGTTCCCAGAATGTCTATGACTTAAGTCCTCCGAAGGGAAGTGACTCCAATCAACCCTTGAAGTGAACCTTAGTAAAGAGCTCCACCGAAGGGATGGCCGCTCCCACCAACACTTCATTGACATTCTATAGAAGTGATCTTTAGTAAAGAACTCCACCGAAAGGATGGCTGCTCCCACTAACACCTCATTACGAATATTCACATTAGTTCACCCACTAACCCATCGAAGCGATCTTTAGTAAAGAACTCCATCGAAGGGATGGCCGCTCCCACTAACACTCTAATGAGATAGCATGAACCTAAAATGGAAGGCCGTGGGGTTTTCCCAAACCCCTCTCCCACTTGATTATTTAACACTGGGGTTTTGAAAAAAAAAAACTCTTTTTGACCTTAGCATCGTTACTCAAATCTTGTTTAAATCTAGCAAACTTAGTTAACAATTTTCATGACTCAATTGCTTAAGTCATCTCAAAAAATAAATAACCTTTGCTTTAAAACATATTGAGTAAAGGTCTTGGGACCTGAGGGTTATGGGCCCACTAGGGTAGCAACATATTAGATTTTAGTTTGGCCTCTCTTGGAAACTTAGGGTACCAAGATAAACTAAACCCTATCCAATTTTTAAACCTTAGACAAATAGAAGGTGTTGGTCTAAGATCCGTTTAAAACAATTTGCCAAACAAAAACAATCCAATATAGAAAGATGCCAATTTTAAGAACCTAGTGGTGGCCATGTTACTAGGTGATAAACATAGCATTTATATAAAGCATTCAACCATGCATTCCATATATAAAAGAAAATAAAAGAATGCAATCCTTGATGGCTCCCTGCTATTTTGGACTTCAAATCATTTTCCATTTAGGAAACTAGATTAAGAGTCCTTCTTGCGCTAGGAAACCTCCGTTGCCTCCGTCACCATGGGACCCGGTTTGTTGCAACCTTCCTCGCTTGAAAACTTTCCTTTTCTTGCTTGTTACAATAAATCAAATTTATACAAGCAAACCCATGAAAAACAAAAACCCAAAATTACATTGGAGATACCTATGCTTTTCAAGAAAGCTTACATCAAGACTAGTTGAAATATAAACAAGGAAATAATTACAACTTCCTATGATTGCTAACCGCGCAATCGTACACTTTTCAACTAATTAAAAACATCCAAATCCACACACATACATGCGAACCATCAAGGATGCAATTATATGGCTGCAAACAAAGAGGTTAATGCATTCAAAGTGCTATGTACAGCACTTTCATCATCCTGAAATTATTCCAGCAGGCTCGAAAATATTCCTGCACACCTTAACTGTAGTAAACTGAGTTCTGGAAAAAATTCCAGCAGCCTGGAAAAATTTCTACACACTATATATGCAGTAAACACCAATCTGAAATTGTTCCAGCAGCATGGAAAAAATTTCTGCACCCCTAACTTGCAATCAGCTGTGCTCTGGGCAAATTCCAGCAGCCTGGAATAATTTCTGCACACTATATATGCAGTAAACAACAATCTAAAGGGCGCCACCATGCCCTTAATTAATCTAGGATTGAAAACCACACAACATGGGATCATGATTTCACATGGAGTGGCTCTGATACCATTGAAAGTAAATGCATTACAGATCTGAAATCAGATTCAAGAGGACGTCCTTGGCTGATCTAGTTTTAAAAACTTGAAACTAATCTGATTTTCCAGCCATGAATCATGCATAAAAACTCCATGAAATCATAATCAACATGTGTATAATGTAAGGAGATGATAGAGGACTATTACCTTGATGATTTGAGTGCCTCTAAACTCTGAAAAGAAAGACTTCAAAGGTCTGAAACCAGCCTGCAACCAGCAATACAGGTGCAGGAATTTGTTGCAGAATTTTTCTCTCCTTTGATCTTCTCTCCTATTCCACTTCCCAATCTAATTGGTCTTGATGGTGGGATCAAACTATGGAATCCTAAGAAGGGTTTTCTGAACTACTCTTTGTGGAAACAACCCAAGACCTGATCTCCTTTCCTATGAAGAAGAAGAGGGCAGCAATGGGCTGGGCGTGTATGTGTGCTTGCTTCTTGTCTTGGGCGGCCAAAAGAACTCCAAACTGATGCCTCTATGTCTCACGCCCTAGGGTTAATTCCAGCCACTATTTTTCATGTGTTACACGCCCAAGGGGACTCCCAAGTATTTATAAAGATTTGATTCCTTTAAGGAATACTCTTTCCAATAGGAATGTCAATCCCTAAAAAGAATAGCAACCTTCCCCTTTAGTTGTGCAACACTTACTAATTAAAGACACTAAAAATAGTAACCTTTAATCAATGGAATTCTTACCCAAAGAGGAGTCTTTCCTTCCAAGTAAAGATACCTAATCAAACTTGGAAACCTCACACAAGGGGCTCCACTTATGGCTGGCCCACAAGATAGCTAAACACACCATGGCCCACTAGTAAATAATTTAGCTAGAGTTAAATTCATGTATGCCATCAAGAGCCTATTAGAATTTAAACTCAAAATTATTCTTCCACAAAATAATTCAACCACATATCATCTAATTAAATTAGGAAACCATGCCAATATAGGAAAGTGGCTAGAAGAGGGACCAAAAGACATATTTTCCCTTGGCTCCCAAAATGACCAAAATGTCCATGCTAACCCCATAGCAACATTAAGATCATTTTAACCCTAACTCATTCCACTAGAGAGTTATGGTTGCACTCCAGGGACAAATATTAAATTACAAATAAAGCTCATCATAAATAGACGATTGTCTTTGACCTACCAAGTACAATGACCATAATGCCCCTCTATGTAACATCCATAATCAAGTAGGTTAACCGATGTACTATCTACCTTCTTGATTACATCTCATCCTTAGAACTTCATACCCTTGACTTAATCATCATCCGGATATCATTCTCTTGATCCAGGGAGCGACCCACAAGTTCAATATCCATATGGAACATCCATATACTAAGATCTTAGATTCTGATGATTAATCGGATAATTCTAAGGGGACGATCATTCCATTACACAATGGCATAGATTCCATATTGCATTTGCACGTCCCAACTAATCAAGCCCAAGCACCCAAAACACAGAGCTGTTGACCCATGAACAGGATCTCACCCATAGTGAATTAAAGCACAAGAACTTGACTTCGTCAGTTCATCCACAAATGCTCAAGATTAAGAGCACTGGTCACTCAGTAGCAAGAGGTGAGTTGATCTCTCTCTGTGATAGTACTATTTTAGATATCACACCTTCAAGTGGTCCTGTTCAATTCATGACACATGCACTAATGAGATAAATCTGGAAAAGCCTTCCGTGATTTAGGTAAGTCACCCTGAATACAGGAGAGTATCTCATTATAACTTATACCAAGATGAAGTGCCCAACTCCATCTCTCAGTTATGAACAAGTTTATTGTTTCAAGTGTCCATGACTCAGACCTAACTGTGTGTAGCCACTACACACCCAAGTCATTTACCAGAAACAATGGGCCTTATACAACCATACATATACACAAGTAATAAGAGAAAGAAGTCATTCCATTAAATAACCAATAAATATCCAGTAACAGAGATGTGAGTGCAGTCAGTGGGCTTTAGGGCATACACCAATCCCAACACTTCGATCATCAGTGATACTAGCGAGAAAGTGAAACAGATCATTGATAGGCTGAAGATTGCAACAGACCGTCAGAAGAGCTATGCAGACCCGAAGAGGAGAGATTTGGAATTTCAAGTCAGAGACAAAGTGTTTCTCAAAGTCTCACCGACTAGAGGAACTATGAGATTCGGTCAGAAAGGAAAACTGGCTCGGAGATACATTGGACCGTTCGAGATCGATATGCGCGTCGGCGAAGTGGCTTACAGATTGATACTGCCAGCAGAGTCAGTAGGAGTGCACAGAGTTTTCCACATTTCTATGCTGAGGAAGTACATTCCAAACCCTTCACACGTGCTACATCATGAACCTTTGGATGTTCAGCCAGATGTTACATTCGTAGAGAGACCGAAGAAGATCATCGACACAAAGGAGCAAGTGTTAGGACAAGAACCATTCAATGGGTCAAAGTACAGTGGGAGCATCACAGTCCAAGGGAAGCGACTTGGGAACTCAGAGATCAAGTTCAGGAGAAGTATCCAGAGCTATTGCCAGAGGTGTGTTAGGGATTTGGACCAAATAGCCTAAGCGGGGGAGGATGTAACATCCCGTCCCCTAACGGCCTATTAAGTATAATTAATTGTGTGTTTAGTTAGTAAGTGTGTTTAGAGTCTAAGTAGTCGGGTTTAACGTCGAATCTATTGTGCGAAGTCTCGCACGATTCGGAGTGCGTTTGGGTAGGATAGAGGGTTGTTTTGCTAATGGGGTAAGTTTTCAGGGAATTTATGAGATTATTAGTTTTGTGAGTTTGGGTGCATCGGGTAGGTTTCGTCGTTTCATGAACTTTAGTCTTCTGTCGCATTTCGATTCGATGCGTCGAAGAGGCCCGAAAGTCATCCAATGTACACAAAGGCCGACCTGAAACTTGACCTAAAACCCAAGCCCAAAGCCTAAGGCCCAAGCCCAAGACCCAATCACTTATATATTAGGTCAAAACCCATCTTCATTTCTCTCTTTCATTTCATTCACTCACAACAACAACAACAACACAGTAGCAGCCATCTTTCTTTCTTTTTCTTCTTCTTCTTCTTCTTCTTCTTCTCCAACGAGCACCGGAACTCCGGCAAAGGAATCCAAACCGCTAATCTTCTTCCGCAAGCCTCCAAGAGCCCAACCATATACTTTTCTAAGTTTTTCACCCACAACCCATTCAAAGGTAAGCTTTTAAAGCTTGTAAACCTTCTCAACACCTTCTTTATTGGTTAGAAATGGCTTAGGGAGACTCACCTCAACCCTTGACATGCATTTGTAGGAGTGATTTGGGTTTGGAGAGTTGTCTTCTTCATTTGGAGCTTCATAGTCCTGTTTCTTCTCAACTTTCTTCTTGAGTTTAGTTTAGCACATCACCAAGGCAAGTAAATAGTTATATGAATGCTTGATATGCTTGTTTTCCTTGATTTGTATGATTAAATCATGTTTTAGATCCTCTTTGCTCAATTGATACCTTAGAAAGTGAAAACATGATAATATGGTTTATTAGTTGAATGGAATGGATTTGGAGGTTGATAGCTTGATTAGTTAGTATTGTGTATTGTAATTAGGTTGTTTCTGTCATTACATGAACTGTCTATTAGATTCAAGAAGTTTGGAAATGGAATGGCTCCATTTCAGTGCGGAAACAGAACCCAGGCTCTGTTTCCACAGTTCACGCAGTCGACCGGCCAGGGACCTCGGTCGACCGGCCACACAGGGTCAGGTTCCCTGGAACTTGACCAAAACACTGTTCCCTATTTATGCATACAACTGCGGGTCGACCGGCCAGGGGCGCAGTCGACCGGGCAAACATAAAGGGGATCGACCTGGCCTTCTCGGGTCGACCGGACCAACTGTGTACTCGGTCGACCGGCCAGGGGCGGGGTCGACCGGGCCAACTGCTGAATTCCTTCTGGGAAGGGATTTTTACCCTATTTTGAATGGACTTAGATGGGACTTTAGCTAACCCTTTTTGGACTCATTTGACTGATTATGAGGATGTCTTGAGCCGACGTTCGTCACTGTTGATCCGGTTGTATCGGAATCCAACTTAGTTCAATCTTGAATGGTACGGGACAACGGGATACTCTTCTTTAATCTATGCACGAAGATTGTTCATCCGAGTATCGTGAACCCTAACCCCTTCGTTGACTGAATAGGTTGTACGATGTTTCAGGATTGACATTATACTTAGGACTGATTGCTTTTCGTCTTCGATTCTGACTTGTACCTTCTGGTACTATCTACATGTGATGAACATGTTCTTTAGTTCTGTTTGATTTACTTTATTAGAGGATCACTTTGAGAACTTAGATGATGGACTTAGGATCCCTTTGTTGTTTCGTTTACTTTGATGTTCATTTGAAGTGTTGAGGCTAGGGAGCTTTGATTGTCAGGCTTAAAGAGGACTACTATTGATGTTTGTTTGAGGTTTGATTTGATTTGGAATCAAGTAGTTCTCTAACGTTATTGAATCTTGTTCGCGCAAGAAGCCTAGCCCTTCACCGATGTCTTTAGGATTCTTTGTGTCAGGCACCACTCAGCTGTTAACGTTCAACACAGTTGGGGCACCATCTGTGAGAGGACTGATACTATCCTCGAGTTGTTTGTTCCTCGAAGCGAGACAGTGCCAGAGCTCATGGAGCCTGAGTTACTGGAGCTAAGAGTTGTTTGTTCCTTGAGTTGTTTGTTCCTCGAAGCGAGACAGTGCCAGAGCTCACGGAGCCTGAGTTACTGGAGCTACGGGTTGTTTGTTATTGGATGCTGGGTTTTATCCCAATTGATAATATATTAGCATATGTGGACCGCCTACTTTGATAGTTTGTTTATGATTCAAATGCAATGCATTTCTTACGATCAAAGTGCTATGCATCTCTTATAATCATGTTTATCGTTTACTCTCTTTAGTACTGCATATCTATGGTGATTTATATATCTATCTCCTTGCCATCCATTATGTTGATGATGCTACTCTTGGTGCATAGGTACCGAGCCTTTCTACCCTGAGGAGGAGGAGGCGACGGAAGAAGTTCAGGCAGATCAACCTGATGACTTCCTAGAGTATAGTACGGACGGCATTGTATAGCCGTGATGACCCCATACATGAGAGCTTCTCGATTCATCCTCCTAGTTTCATCTTTTGTTTAGGCCCAGTTTTAGTGTGGCCTTCTTTCTTGTAATTAATATTTTGTTAACAGCCTTAAACTTTAACCCTAATTATGTTATTCAGTGTATTGCTCTTAAACTATACATCTTTAAGATACCTCTTGCATTATGAAGCTTCCGCTAATTGTTTTATATATTCGAGGAAATGTTTATACCTCACAGCGGTCTTCGATCCAGATGGGACGTGATTAGGGCAAGTGGCATGTTATTAAAATTGGAAAAAGTTTTAATTGGCCCTAATCTCACGCATAACCCCGGTTTCACTTTTGGGGGCATGACAACTATAAATCATTGTGTGATGCTGAATGCTTGCAGTGATTGTTTTTATTAGCTTCCGCATCTTGTTTGATAAATCATCACTTGTGACTAGTTTATTTTAAGAAGTTAAAATTTTTCATAATTGGTCACATATTATAGCTCACCCTATTCACCCCCCACCCTCTAGGGTTAGGATTCAGGACTTTCAATTGGTATCAGAGCCTCGTGCTCTATTTTAGGATCAAGTGTTTTGGAACTCTTGATTAGGTGTAAATACCTAGAGTTAAAACCCTAGTGTTGTGCTTTCATGAAAATCATTAGAATGGATTCCACTATGATAGATTGTTTAGATTCTTGTGTAGATTCTTCTAGACCCCTCCTTCCCTCTATTGGAGAGTCAAACCTTCAAATTAATGAATCTCAATTTAATTTAAAAGAAGAAGAAAGTGAGGAAGATGACATTCAACAAGCCTATGAGGAATTATATACATTGTCCTTAGAGCTTGATAAGAAAAATAAAAAATTAAGAGAAGAATCTAAAAATCTAAACAAAGAATTAGTCTCTTCAAAAGATGAACTTAGAGAAAAAGAAGAAGTAATACAATGTTTAGACTCTAAGTTTATGATCTCTTTGATTAACCTTCATAATATTAAAGATGATCTAAATGAATTAAAAATTGAAAATGATGATCTTAATAAGGAAAATTCAAAACTAAGAGATCAATTACTAAGGCAAGATAAAAACATTAACAACCTAGAATCCAAGTTAACCATTTCTAAGGAAAATTTTTCTAATTCTCAAAATAAGATAAAAACGCTAGAACTTGGATATAATGTTATTAATGAACTTAAATTTGATTTAAAACTTGCCCATGAAGAACTAATCAAATATAAGGAAATTGAAAATGAACTATTAAAAGTTAAAAATGAAAATTCAATCCTTATAAACCAAGTCACTCAACTTGAAAGTTACAAACGAAAGTATGAGTGCAAATTTACCCAAGGTGATGAGAAATTTGAAAAATTATTTAAATTGGGTAAATCTCAAAGAGATATGACGGGTCTTGGATTTGATAGGAATATTTCACATGACCCTAGCTTCACCAACACTTTTGTGCAAGGTGAGTCCTCATTCTCTAGCACTCACCCTCCTTTGCCCAAAACTAAATGTAATTATTGTGGCATTGAAGGGCATTTTAGGTTTGAGTGCAAACTAAGAAGAAGAAGCCATGTGTCTAAACCCATCTATGATCCCAAAAAGGTAGAATCAAACTCTATGAAGGGTAAGACACTAAAATTTCTTGGAAGACTCCAAAAAGATCAAACAAGTTAAATCAATTAAAAATGAGTCTCCTAAGACAGATTCTAAAAAGGTTAAACAAGTTAAACCAAGTATAAAAGAATCTATCAATAAAAAGCTTCTCAACCTATCTCCCTTAAATCAACCCATGAAAGAATTTTTGAAGCCAAGTTAAATTTAAAATTCAAAAGTCAAATAAAGGGAGGAAATAAGAAGAAAAGAAAAATGAATCAATCCCCTAAGAAACAAACTCACCAACCTCAAAAGACTAATCACCAATCTAAGCTAAATTTAGTCAAATCTAAATATCATGGTGATAAGTCCAAATTGAAAATTTATCAAGTCAAATCTCCTAAAGTTGGTGGGACTTCCAAACTAGACCTCAAAGATCGACCCTCTCAAGACCTTAGGTGGATTCCTAAAGTTAGATACTTAAACAAACCTTAAGGCCTTGAACCTCCTTGACCAACCAATCCTTTATAGTTAAATCATATTGTTGGTCATGTTACATTTGCTTTTTGTCCTTTGATAGTTACATTTATTAAAATGCATTGTTTCTTTATGACCAATTGATTTTGTCTTCATGCACCATTCTAGTTACATATCATGGTTTTCAAAATCATTTGATTATAATTTCATCATGTTAGAATTGTTTTTTGCTCACATTTAGATTATATCTCTTGCATTGCATTTCTATACATGATAAAATGATTGTGATTTCAAAAGCTTTCATAGCTAGATTATTCATGATCAATTGTTGTTGCAAAATCATTTGTGTAGATGTCATAGTAAGATTATTTGAACAAATGATTTGAATCAATTTAAGTTTTCCATGAATTTCTAAGTTACTCTTTAATAATTATTGTTTTGAAAAATCAACTTGTATGTGTTTCAAATAAGTTATAACTTTTAAAATACAATGTTGAAAATTGATCTTCAAAATCATTCTTTTTATGCTCATTGTTGGATTTTGTTTATTGAAATGATTTAAAGATTGTATGATTGGAAATGCACTAAAACATCATTAGTTATAATCATCAAAGCATGTTCCGTGATTCTCATTTCCTTTTTCTTTTGGTTACATCATCTTAGAAATGGAAATAAATGTTGTTTGCATCTTTGCTTATTTGTTTACATTCTTTTTATATGCAAATGTCAATTAGTTCCATGTATGGTTGTGATATTAGTTATATTTGTAGAAACCATACTAGAACTCTAATCCATCCTTTAAGCTTTCTAGTCATATTTTTTTTTGGATGGTTATAATGTTGATTCATGTGTTTTCTCTAAGTGATGTCATCCATATACTGTTAGATTGTATGGTCTCAATACCAGTATATGATGGATAGATTGATTAATTTCTTTATTTATCAATATAATCATGCTTTCCTTTCATGAGATGAATGGTGATTTATTACTTAATGCACATGACCAATATATATGACATAATGGTTCATGAGATGAACCGGGTCCCATTAGTATATTAGATGTGATATATGTATATGGATGAGATCCACATACGGGAGATATGTGTCACAAATCTTATACTTAAAATATCTTCACAACCAGTGATGAGATTGGGCATCTCATCTGACAAGGTTGCAGCACTTTGATCACTATGAGATAGCGTGATTTGTCTCGATCATCAGAATGTAAGATTCTGGATCATAGTGCTGGTACATTAGATGTATTGAAGGACCATGAGAAGCACCTTATGAAATACTGTCTCGATTTAAGGATTGCTCTCATAATTCCCTAGCAATAGACTCTCAATCCTGAGACATTGATGAACTCAAGTTTCTGTCTATTCATTTGCTTTGAGTCACCAATGAGTGAGGCCAACTGTAGGCCAACACCTCGGTGTCTTGGGTACATGGTAGTAGGACTGTGGGAACATGCAATGATCAAGATGGAATCTATCTACATTATCCCCTTGTGCCAATTAATGGATTTATCATTGGTAAGTGCGCACCCATTCCGATTAAGAGTTAATTGGATCAGTACCAAATGATTACTATAATTAATTGGGGCTCAAGGATAATAAGATGTGGATCTAAGAATGGATGGGACAGATTTATTCCAATTGATCCATGGATAATGATAGAGGGGCCTACTTGTGGTAATTGGGAAGTTTAGGGTCTTCATTGAAATATATTCCTAAGACTGGAGTGCAATTGCATTTATATAGTGGAGTTATTTGCAATTAACTATGGGCCCGGATTGCACATGAGATGCGGGGTCGCGTGTCCCAGTTGGAGCCAGCTTTCTAAGGAATCCCTAGTGGTCGCCACGCTAGCCCAATATATTAGAAAGATACTAATTATAGTAGAACTCTAAAAGGAAATAGAAAGTTACTATTTCTATTTGAAGTGAGACTTCTAATAGTGGTAATAGTAAGTTACTAATTATTAATGGAAGTAGGACTTCTATTTTAATTAGTAAAAGAGGAAGTTACTAATCATATTTGAAGTAAGACTTCTAATTGTGTTTTAGTAAGCAACTAATTGTTATGGAAGTAAGACTTCTATTTCAATTAGTAAGAGGAGGTTGCTAAGTGCTATAAAAGGAGGAAAAGAAGAGGCTTGGACGTCAATTACAAGTCCCACATAGGGATTCACGCCCAGCCCAATTAATGTGTAAGAGTTGCACTCCTCTCTTCCTCTCCCTCTTCTAGTTCTCTTCTAGTTTCCTTTAGGGTTTTTCTCTTGGAGATCCCACCATCTTCTTGAGAAAAGAGAATCTGATATGGGACATAGCGTGGAAGATCAAAGGGTGTTAGAGATTCTGATTTGATTAATGAAGGTGTTCATCATCAGGGAAAGAATTCGACTTCTCCATTAGAGCACTACAAAGCTCCAAAGGTATATTTACATCCTTGTATGTTGTAGATTTCGTGGTTGCATGTTTAGATGCTATTTTCTATCTTCTAGATAGGTTATGTTGCTGTACATGGTTTATGAGATTGAGGAATGCATCCTGGATTGAGTTTGTTGCCTTCTAGATAGTTGATCCCTGCATCAAGTGGGTCAAAAGTTTTTGAAACCTATCTGAATGGCCCACCTATTTTCCAACATATACATGGTTCAACTTCATAGTAGTGATCTTGATCATATGAACCTCTTTGAAATCCATTCCTTGTATTTCATAGTTATATCTATATGTTTGATGGATATCTTAGTTGTTGAATTCATATGATCTTGACACTTTGAAAATTGCATGCATTACCAAGTTATATCTGTTTATGCAATTTCCTTTGTTCATCACTATGTTCATTAGTTATTTCATTAAAACTGATGAATATTCATTTATGATGCTTGATGGAATTTTGTGTTTGTCACATCCTTGCTCTTAATCATGTTTTCAAATTCAATTGGTTTCATTTGGTATCATTTTCAATTGATTTATCATCCAATTGATGTCTTATCTTGAGAATGTGATAGACCTTGTGTACATTGGGTTGAACTTCATAGTCATATATTTTTGTTTCATGTCACATTTCATTAGCATCATAATTTTCATGTTTGCCACCTCACTTGCTCACATAGGTAAATCCCATGACCACCATGTTTATGTATTCATAATATTGGTTGGTTAATAGTTGAGGTTGGCTTCATGTTTAAATGTCATTTCACTCTTTTTGCACATGATAGTCATACTTTATGATTGAATGAAATGATTTCAAAACTTTCATAGCATATGATTTTCATAGTTAAATTGATTGATGCTATGTTTAGTAAACCTCATTTCATCATGGATAGCTCTAATTTGGATTTATCTTAATAGTTATATTCTTTATAACTCCATTTTAGAGTGATTGATTTTATAGTCTTATCATTAAATCTCAATTGGTATTCTTTGTTTTTCCAATTGGTATCCATGATTGCTTTTCTCCTTTTTAGCCTTGCTCTATACTTTGGTAATTTGATCATTTTGAGCTCTATAGTTAAACTTGTCTAATCCTTTCCTTAAAGTTTACCCTCAATTGGTAAAACCATCTTCTTCTTGCACTTCATAGTTAAATCTTTGTCAAAAGTTTGACAAAAGGAGAGAATGGATTGAGGGGGAGTGTAAACCTTCATAGGAAGTATTAGTTTGAATCAAATTGACCCTTGCATTGGCTTTGAACCCTTAGAGATTTCTTCCGTACATGATAACCTGTTATGTATTTCATTTTCGATTTTTTTTGTTTACAGGTGCTACTAAAAGGTATTTTCCTTATTTCATGTGTGTAGGTACCTTTGCAATTTAATGTCAAAGGGGGAGAGAGCCAAGCTTCCTAAGGGGAGATTTTGTATGATCTTCTACAGGGGGAGAGAATGCATATCTTGCCAAAGGGAGAGAGAGTGCATGGTCAGAGGGGGAGAGCTGAAAGAAGAGAAAGATTGGGGGCTAAAGAAGATGCTTGGTCGTAGAGAGTTGAAAGATGAAAAGAAAGCTTGAAGAATGATCAAGCTCCAAGCATCAAGAAGAATGAAGAAAAAGACCCAGAGCCCAAGCTAAGAGAAGGAGCAATCAAGAGATTTCAAGACCTGTCCAGCTTAGGGGGCGCTGAAGACATAGTGTGTAATTTCAGTGATGAGTAAGTTGCCATCAAATTGCAAAGGGGGAGATTGTTAGGGATTTTGTGTTTTGCAATTTGATGGATGCATTATCATTCTAGCATCATTTGAATTTACACACATGCATTGATTTAGAAAATCTTGAAATTTTGATTTACACATGCATTGGTTTTTGGACTTGTAGAAATAATGATTTATGCATGTTTTGATTTTAAACTAGGATGCAACTTGTTTTGTAAAGAAGTTTTATCTAATCAAGCAAGCCATTGGTTTTAAAGTTTCGAATCTTTTTAGGCTTTTTATGTTTCATGTTTTTAAACCTCTTAGTTTGATTTAAAACATTATTCCAAGCTTGATTTAGTGGCCCAAAAGTTCCCACAAGAAATCACTTTGAAATATGTAATTTTTGGGAATTTTGGTCCCAGGCCCGGGTCGACCCGCAGTGTGGCCGATCAACCGGCCCAGGGGACCCGGTCGACCAAGCCCACTGCGGGTCAACCGGGTAAAGAGCCGTTGTGCCTCTTTTCAAACGGTCATATTTATGACCGTTGAAGGCCAAGTCGACCGGGGAGACGCAAGAACTCAATTTTTTAGTATAAATACAAGTTCATTCCTTTAGAAAAAGGAGTTGAAAAAGAGAGGAACCAAGAGCCACACTTGAGGTGTTTTGAGACAAGAAAAAGGGGATGAACTAAGAGAGACCAAGGGGTCATTAGTGAAGCTAAAGCTTGGATTAATGAAGTTAAATCTCTAAGTAAGCTTTACTTTTTATTAATCATATGTTATATGCTTTGCTTTAATTATTGGTAAATGAATGTTAGCATTATAACTATGATGTGTTGTGTCACGTCCCCCGAACCCGATTAGAGAATAAACCGGATCCGGGGAGTGAAATTTAGGGCTAATTAAAAATTTTGCCCTTTAGGCCCAAGGATCGTAAGTCCGCTGTGAGGATATAATATTTCAAACCTCATGTAATATAAAACTGCGGAATTCATACGAATGAGGCATATTAAATTTCGAAGCAATGAATAATAAATCTCATTAATAGTTAAAGTTGCACAAGGAATAAAATAAAACTTAAACAATGAAGTTAATTTATTACAATGGCCATCCCAATACTCAAGGCCATTTAAAACAATTAAGAAGTCAATGATATGAAAGATTCAACGAGAGATAAATAAGAATGAAATAAAATCTAAGAAAGTCCCGATGAATCACTCTCGTGCCGGGAATGATGACGCTACTCTACGTCATCGGCACGCCACTCTCGTTCCTCCTCAGCCGGTTAGAGATCCTCTGGGATCTCCTCACCTGATTGCTCCTCGTAGTAGTACTCACCTGAGGAGTCTGCACACCAAGGAACAGAGTCAACGACATGTTGAGCAATAGATAAGCAAGATATAATTAAAACATAACATGCATCAAATATAAGAGTAATGACAAGTACAAGATCGTAGGAATACAATGAACAATACTAGGCATGTAGCATGAGTAAATATCATCAGAATCATAAACAGGAATCCTAGCAATACTAACAATCACCACTACCAATGTAATATAATGCAATGCACAAGAGGGAGACTCTGTGGATGTCCAAGCCACCTCACGGGGTACCAGTAACAATCCTACCCGGACTACTGATACCAAAGTCCGGCTCCAGGGGGATCCAAGCTCCCGGTCCTGGGAATAGTAGCACGGTCCAAGCCCGCTCCCAACTATTCAACGCCATGGACGCCGTCCAAAGCCGACTGCCCACCCCGATGTCCGAGTAACCGGCCCATCAATAAACCCCCAAACTGCAGCTGGCCATGATATGCAATAATAATAATAATAATAATAAAGTGGTGTTGACACACGGGGAAAACCAAGACAAGCAAGTCTGGCTAACTCAATATACAAGACATGTTCATAGGGATTATCTCCTTCAAGTCAATACAAGACAAACCCAATCACGTGATAATCCCTTCAGTCTAGCCAGTCATGTTCATCAGTTACATAACACGGGGTCCTAAGGTACACTCTAAGTCAGGTCCAAGTTCTAATTCTACAAGGAATTATGTTTCATAATTAATTAGGTGTTTTATGCCAAGAGAGTGTACAAGGATACAAAATCAACGGATACGATTAACAAATCAAGGAGAGATTACAATCCAATCCTAGGTAAGTGTTGTCATCCATGTATCATATGTGTTTTAACGGAGTGCGTGGGGAATTAGAATAATCAATGCTTATGAAGAATTTCCTTGGTGTACAATCATGTTGAGCATCGATTGATTCAATTCCATACGCATTCGGTTAATCGTACACAATACACGAATACCTAGACAACCCATCGAAGCACACCAAGCCACGTGCTGCGATTTCAAAACCCCATTAATGGTCACATGAGTGGTTTCATGGTTTCCAATGTCTAAGGCCCAAACCTAGGCTAACAATCTCGTTACTAACAAGAAAGTGGTCTAATAATTAATCTCCTAACTACTTCCCTACCTGATCCCCAATCATCACGAGACATGTATCATTGGATTCTACGCTCAAAGAACTTTCCAACGATATATGGCTCGCGAAATTCCGATGTATGGTTCAGAAGTTATGGCCCGTAGAAGTTTGACCCTTTATATATATATATATAAAGTGCGACGAACCGACACGAGTCCGATTCATCGGATGGAAAAATCAACAACCCATATGCATGTCAGTAGTCAACGGTTCTGTGCTTCTTTTTATTTTATTCTTCTGACTCATATTTTGTGATGATGTCATGGTCATCAATGTTTCCCATTCTCCGTTCTTTTTCTTTATTCATCCATGCGCAGGTGTTATGGCTAGCCATCATTCAACGTTCATATGCTCAGTTGAACGTTCTGTCCAGCCTCATTGTTTTTTTTTTCTTCCTTTTTGTTTTCATTCAACCATCCACTGATGTCATGGCTGGACGTTCAGAACGTTCAACGTTCTGCACGTCCAGCCACCTGCGCCCTTTTTTTTTTTCTTTTTCTTTCACCCAATCCATCCTAAAAATTCACCTGCACAAAACTGAGCCACCGTGCTCCTCCAATAATTTCTTCCATTCATCATCATTTCCACTTACATCCATTAATACTAAAATTAACAATTAATTTAAATAAATCCAAATTAATAACAAATAGGATTGGAATTAGGGAAAACTAACAAGAACACACATCCAATCAATAGAAGACATACATACATGCTTAATTATAAAATGCAGATCTACTTGCCTCAACCAAGAAGAAGATTGGGGAAATCTGAGGAGAAGCCCTACCACTGCAGAAACCTCAATCTACCCCGACCAAACGCAATCTAACACGCAAAGGAGAAGAAAGGAGAGGAAAAGATCAAGATCTAACCTAAATCTAAACCAAAGAGAATTATTTGAGAAAATGAACGAGAGGGAAATCTTACCAAACTGACGTCAATGGAAAGAGGAGATCGCGAGGAAGAAGGTGAGCGGCTCGGATCGCGGAAGTGATCCTTCAGGGAAAGAGTTCTGGAGCCTTGGGAAAATGAGGAAGAAGAAAGGTGGCTGTGGCTTCGTTCGTTGCAGAGAATGAATAAGAGATTAGGGTTAATCTCTTGTTAAGAAGAAGGGAGGAAGAAAAGACTAAGTTACCCCTTAAGTGGGTCCGGAGAAAGAATTAATTATTAGAAGGGTTTCTGTTCGTCGGATCGCAACGAGCCAGAAGACAAAATTGATCAACGCGACGAGACCTTTCCAACGAACCCAAAATCACGGCGATAGGAATTTTTCGGAAAAACACTCAATTTTTTCCTAATTTGCAAACTACCCCCCTACTAGGGTCAAACGAACTCAGAATTGCACGAAACTCCGCAGACACTATTCTAATACTAAAAGAAACTTGCTGACCATCTAAACCCACTTAAATATCTAATAAAACAATAATTATAATATTAATATCAAAATAAATGGGTCAACGGGCCGGTAATTGGGCCCAACTGACCCAGTAAGGTTGCAGACCTTACATCTCTTACCTTTAAAAAGAACATTTGGTCCCCCAAATGCCTAAACATACCTCATCAGGAAAAAGATAAGGATACTCCTTCTGCATCTAGTCCTTGAGCTCCCATGTGGCCTCTTCCGGAGTATGATGCTCCCATTGTACCTTAACCCACTGAATGGTCTTGGTACGCAGCACTACTTCCTTAGTGTCGATAATCTGTACCGGACGCTCCACATAGGTTGCATCTGCTTGAATATGAAGGGGCTCGTGCTGCAACACGTGAGTAGGATCTGAAACATATTTCCGAAGCATTGAGACATGGAAGACGTCGTGCACACCGGCTAACTCAGGTGGTAGCACAAGACGATAGGCCACGTCTCCAATCTTGCTCTTAATCTCAAATGGTTCCACAAACCTCTTCGCAAGCTTCCCTTTCTGTCCAAATCTGACAACTCCTCTCATCGGTGACACCTTAAGAAACACCTTATCCCCCACTTGGAATTCTAGAGGTCTCCGCCTCTTGTCTGCATAACTCTTCTGTCGATCACGTGACTCTTTCATCCTCATCTGAACAATTCTGACTTTCTCACTAGAGTCAGCAATCTCTGAGGGTCCATGGAAACTCCGAACTCCTACTTCCTCCCAACATGCTGGGGTCCTGCATCTCCGCCCGTATAATGCCTCAAATGGTGCCATACCAATACTTGAATGATAGCTGTTATTGTAGGCAAACTCACATAGAGGCAAGCTTTCATCCCAACTCTCCTTGAAATCCAAAACACATGCTCGGAGAAGATCTTCTAATGTCTGGATGGTACGCTCAGACTGTCCATCTGTCTGAGGGTGGTAAGCTGTGCTGAACTTCAACTGAGTACCCATAGATGATTGGAAAGTAGACCAAAACCGAGAGACAAACTTAGGGTCTCGATCGGATACTATGGACTTAGGCACTCGATGCAACTTGACTATATTGTCTCTGTACAACACAGTCATCTTGTTCATAAACTGACCAGTCTTGAATGGCAGAAAATGTGCTGACTTCGTCAATCTATCCACAATCACCCAAATAGCATTATTGTCCTTCCTGGTGTTTGGCAACCCTGACACAAAATCCATAGTGATGTGCTCCCATTTCCACTGCGGAATATCCAACGGGTGAAGCAAACCAGGAGGCTTCTTGTGTTCTGCTTTAATCTGCTGACAAGTCATACACCTGGAAACGAACTCTGCAATCTCCTTCTTCATTTTCACCCACCAGTAGTGATTCTTCAAATTCTGATACATCTTGGTGCTCCCTGGGTGAATAGAGTATCGGGTGTGGTGCGCATCTGTCATCAACTCTGACTTGATATCTTGAACATTTGGCACACACAACCTATCCTTACAATACAAAATCCCTTCAATCAATCGGAACTCTGGATTTCCATTAATGTTGTCAATGATTTTCTGCAACTCAGGATCATCCTTTTGAGCTTCCTTGATCCTATTAACTATTTCTGGCTCCCAAACTCCCATAGTAGCAACTAGAACTTTCTCATTGACAGGCCATACTTCCACATCCATATCTCTGAATTGCTCCATCCATCTCCATTCAGGCATTACACATCCACTAAATGCTGTCTTCCTACTAAGAGCATCTGCTACCACATTCACCTTACCAGGATGGTACTTAATCGGAAAATCATAATCCTTTATGTATTCCATCCATCTCCGCTGTCTATTATTCAGATCACCCTGCGTAAACAGGTATTGCAGACTCTTGTGATCTGTATGCACCTCAAATTTTTCTTCATACAAATAATGCCTCCACAACTTCAATGCAAACACTACTGCTGCCAACTCCAAGTCATGTGTGGCATACGTCTTCTCATGGTCTTTCAACTGCCTGGACTCATATGCTATCACCTTGTCATTCTGCATGAGAACGCAACCCAATCCAATCCCTGATGCATCTGTATAAACCACAAATCCTCCACTGCCTGAGGGTAAAGCAAGTATGGGCGTTGTAGTTAACCTGGTCTTCAACTCTTGAAAACTCTTCTCACATTCTTCTGTCCACACAAATGGGACATCCTTCCTTGTCAACTTAGTGAGTGGAGATGCTATGGTAGAAAACCCTTTCACGAACCTCCTGTAGTAGCCCGCAAGTCCAAGAAAACTGCGAATCTCCGCTACATTTCGTGGACTACCCCAATTAACAACCGCTGCTACCTTCTTAGGGTCCACGGTCAATCCATCCTTAGAGATAATATGACCCAAAAATGCCACTTGCTCCAACCAAAATTCACATTTACTCAACTTAGCATACAACTGGTTATCCCTCAAAAGCTGCAATGATGTCCTCAACTGATGCTCATGCTCCTCCTTAGACTTCGAGTATACCAACACATCATCTATAAAGACAACCACAAACTGATCCAGGAAAGGAGCAAACACCTTATTCATCAATGCCATAAAAACTGCGGGTGCATTAGTCAACCCGAAAGGCATCACGAGAAACTCAAAGTGACCATATCTCGTCCGGAATGCAGTCTTAGGAACATCCTCCTTCCTGACTCGCAACTGATGGTAACCGGAACGCAGGTCTATCTTCGAAAAGAATTGAGCTCCCTGCAGCTGATCAAACAGCTCATCAATTCTCGGTAACGGGTACTTGTTCTTGACAGTCACCTGATTCAACTGTCTGTAGTCTATACACATCCTCATTGTCTCGTCCTTCTTCTTCACAAATATCACCAGAGCTCCCCACGGTGAAACACTAGGTCTGATGAAGCCTTTATCCAACAGATCTTCTATCTGAGTCTTCAACTCCTTCAATTCTGCTGGAGCCATCCTATACGGGGCCTTCGAAATAGGTGCTGTACCCGGCTGCAATTCTATCGTGAAATCCAACTCACGAACAGGTGGCAAACCAGGAATCACATCCGGAAATAAATCCGGTAATTCTCGAACTACCAAAATAGCAACTGCTAATATGTACTACAAAACAATTAAAGTCAGGTCCTATGAGACTCAATACTAGCATCACAATACTAGAGATAAGACAGCGAGACCAGCCTACTTACTAACGGAATCCTCACACGCGTCCTATGGTTTCTATAGTTTTTACCCTGAGAAACCATCCATTGCTCTGATACCATCATGTCACGTCCCCCGAACCCGATTAGAGAATAAACCGGATCCGGGGAGTGAAATTTAGGGCTAATTAAAAACTTTGCCCTTTAGGCCCAAGGATCGTAAGTCCGCTGTGAGGATATAATATTTCAAACCTCATGTAATATAAAACTGCGGAATTCATACGAATGAGGCATATTAAATTTCGAAGCAATGAATAATAAATCTCATTAATAGTTAAAGTTGCACAAGGAATAAAATAAAACTTAAACAATGAAGTTAATTTATTACAATGGCCATCCCAATACTCAAGGCCATTTAAAACAATTAAGAAGTCAATGATATGAAAGATTCAACGAGAGATAAATAAGAATGAAATAAAATCTAAGAAAGTCCCGATGAATCACTCTCGTGCCGGGAATGATGACGCTACTCTACGTCATCGGCACGCCACTCTCGTTCCTCCTCAGCCGGTTGGAGATCCTCTGGGATCTCCTCACCTGATTGCTCCTCGTAGTAGTACTCACCTGAGGAGTCTGCACACCAAGGAACAGAGTCAACGACATGTTGAGCAATAGATAAGCAAGATATAATTAAAACATAACATGCATCAAATATAAGAGTAATGACAAGTACAAGATCGTAGGAATACAATGAACAATACTAGGCATGTAGCATGAGTAAATATCATCAGAATCATAAACAGGAATCCTAGCAATACTAACAATCACCACTACCAATGTAATATAATGCAATGCACAAGAGGGAGACTCTGTGGATGTCCAAGCCACCTCACGGGGTACCAGTAACAATCCTACCCGGACTACTGATACCAAAGTCCGGCTCCAGGGGGATCCAAGCTCCCGGTCCTGGGAATAGTAGCACGGTCCAAGCCCGCTCCCAACTATTCAACGCCATGGACGCCGTCCAAAGCCGACTGCCCACCCCGATGTCCGAGTAACCGGCCCATCAATAAACCCCCAAACTGCAGCTGGCCATGATATGCAATAATAATAATAATAATAATAAAGTGGTGTTGACACACGGGGAAAACCAAGACAAGCAAGTCTGGCTAACTCAATATACAAGACATGTTCATAGGGATTATCTCCTTCAAGTCAATACAAGACAAACCCAATCACGTGATAATCCCTTCAGTCTAGCCAGTCATGTTCATCAGTTACATAACACGGGGTCCTAAGGTACACTCTAAGTCAGGTCCAAGTTCTAATTCTACAAGGAATTATGTTTCATAATTAATTAGGTGTTTTATGCCAAGAGAGTGTACAAGGATACAAAATCAACGGATACGATTAACAAATCAAGGAGAGATTACAATCCAATCCTAGGTAAGTGTTGTCATCCATGTATCATATGTGTTTTAACGGAGTGCGTGGGGAATTAGAATAATCAATGCTTATGAAGAATTTCCTTGGTGTACAATCATGTTGAGCATCGATTGATTCAATTCCATACGCATTCGGTTAATCGTACACAATACACGAATACCTAGACAACCCATCGAAGCACACCAAGCCACGTGCTGCGATTTCAAAACCCCATTAATGGTCACGTGAGTGGTTTCATGGTTTCATGATCATCACGAGACATGTATCATTGGATTCTACGCTCAAAGAACTTTCCAACGATATATGGCTCGCGAAATTCCGATGTATGGTTCAGAAGTTATGGCCCGTAGAAGTTTGACCCTTTATATATATATATATATAAAGTGCGACGAACCGACACGAGTCCGATTCATCGGATGGAAAAATCAACAACCCATATGCATGTCAGTAGTCAACGGTTCTGTGCTTCTTTTTATTTTATTCTTCTGACTCATATTTTGTGATGATGTCATGGTCATCAATGTTTCCCATTCTCCGTTCTTTTTCTTTATTCATCCATGCGCAGGTGTTATGGCTAGCCATCATTCAACGTTCATATGCTCAGTTGAACGTTCTGTCCAGCCTCATTGTTTTTTTTTTCTTCCTTTTTGTTTTCATTCAACCATCCACTGATGTCATGGCTGGACGTTCAGAACGTTCAACGTTCTGCACGTCCAGCCACCTGCGCCCTTTTTTTTTTCTTTTTCTTTCACCCAATCCATCCTAAAAATTCACCTGCACAAAACTGAGCCACCGTGCTCCTCCAATAATTTCTTCCATTCATCATCATTTCCACTTACATCCATTAATACTAAAATTAACAATTAATTTAAATAAATCCAAATTAATAACAAACAGGCTTGGAATTAGGGAAAACTAACAAGAACACACATCCAATCAATAGAAGACATACATACATGCTTAATTATAAAATGCAGATCTACTTGCCTCAACCAAGAAGAAGATTGGGGAAATCTGAGGAGAAGCCCTACCACTGCAGAAACCTCAATCTACCCCGACCAAACGCAATCTAACACGCAAAGGAGAAGAAAGGAGAGGAAAAGATCAAGATCTAACCTAAATCTAAACCAAAGAGAATTATTTGAGAAAATGAACGAGAGGGAAATCTTACCAAACTGACGTCAATGGAAAGAGGAGATCGCGAGGAAGAAGGTGAGCGGCTCGGATCGCGGAAGTGATCCTTCAGGGAAAGAGTTCTGGAGCCTTGGGAAAATGAGGAAGAAGAAAGGTGGCTGTGGCTTCGTTCGTTGCAGAGAATGAATAAGAGATTAGGGTTAATCTCTTGTTAAGAAGAAGGGAGGAAGAAAAGACTAAGTTACCCCTTAAGTGGGTCCGGAGAAAGAATTAATTATTAGAAGGGTTTCTGTTCGTCGGATCGCAACGAGCCAGAAGACAAAATTGATCAACGCGACGAGACCTTTCCAACGAACCCAAAATCACGGCGATAGGAATTTTTCGGAAAAACACTCAATTTTTTCCTAATTTGCAAACTACCCCCCTACTAGGGTCAAACGAACTCAGAATCGCACGAAACTCCGCAGACACTATTCTAATACTAAAAGAAACTTTCTGACCATCTAAACCCACTTAAATATCTAATAAAATAATAATTATAATATTAATATCAAAATAAATGGGTCAACGGGCCGGTAATTGGGCCCAACTGACCCAGTAAGGTTGCAGACCTTACATGTTGAATCCATTCTTCATTTAATCTTTGATCTAAGTTGGATTGGATTCTTCACCCTTGATTTCAAACCAAGTTGTTTTAAAATCTTCTTTAATCATGCTTAGCCAAAATCTTTGATTCCTTTTTAGCATAATTCATTTACTTGGTTGAAACTTTATTTGTTGTTTTCATTCATTTAAACTTTAGTTAGATTAATTTGATTTTAAAAACAACATTGCACATGCATCACATGTTTAGAGCTAATTAATTTCATACAACTTGTGAGCCTTTGATTTTCATATCATTAATAAGTTTGTATCCATACATGTGATTTGCATTTCACTTCAATTAAAATCTTTTATGTGCCTTAAACTTTTAAATGCTTTGGGCATATATTGATTGAGCTTACTTTTTAAACTTGATTGAAGTTATCACACACACACATCATGAGCATACATCTTTGTATTCATTTAGTGTTTGTGTGAGTTAGTTTTTCAATTTCATATCTGCCTATTTTAGAGGCAAATATATTGAGCTTAAATTGTATCTCTTTGAGTGTTTGTGTAGACATTTCTTTAAGAGAAATCTTTTTATTGTAAAGGTTATTGCTTAGCCTTGGAAAAAGCATTTTATAAAGGTTATTGCTTAGCCTAGAAAAGCACATTGATAGGTTGTTGTTTAGCCTGGAAAAACAACATTGTAAAAGTTATTGCTTAGCCTATTGAAAAGCAAAGATAGTGGAAATCTGGTGGGGTGATTGGATCACAAGCCGGTAGTGGATGTAGGCATTGAGGCCGAACCACTATAAATCATTGTGTAATGCTAAATGCTTGTGGTGATTGTTTTTATTAGCTTCCGCATATTTTTTGATAAATCATCACTTGTGACTAGTTTATTTTAAGAAGTTAAGATTTTTCATAATTGGTCACATATTGTAACTCACCCTATTCACCCCCCCCCCCCCCCCCTCCCCTCCCCTCTAGGGTTAGGATCCAGGACTTTCAAGAAGAAGACCTCAGGTATGATTGAGTCACTTATTTCTAAAGTTAGTTTTGCAACTGGTACTTCATAATCTTGGTGTGTGGACTCCGAGGCAACTAATCACATATGTAATTCATTGTAGGGGTTCAGGGAAACCAGGAGGCACAGTGACGAAGAAATCATTGTTAACCTAGGATCTGATGCTCAGGCAGAGGCAGTTCCAGTGAGAGTTATTACTTTATGTTTTTCAAATAATAAGTTGGTTTTGTCAGACACGTTATATGTACCGTCTTTATGGCGGAATTTAATTTCAATTTCTAGTTTGGAGAATAAAAGTTATTCCATTACTTTTGGTACTGAAATTGTCATAAAGAGGAATGGTACTTTTATATGTTCTGGCAAGGTAACCAATGGGCTTTATTTGTTAACTCCTACAAGGTAACCAATGGGCAATCAAGTCATTTGGCTTTTGTCAAAATCCGGATGAGTCATGTGTGTACACGAAAAGTGAAGGTGATAGGGTAGTCTTTCTGGTTTTATATGTCGATGACATCCTACTCATTAGGAAAGACGTGGGAATGTTGTCAACAGTAAAAGTTTGGTTGGCTAAAACTTTTGATATGAAGGACTTGGGAGAAGCCAGCCACATCCTAAGGATCAAACTCCATTAAGACCGGAAAAATAGGATGATTGAGTTATCCTAAGTTGCATACATAGATAAGGTACTGGTACGATTTGCTATGCAAGACTCTAAGAAGGATTTACACCTTTCAGGCATGGAGTGCACCTTTCCAAAGATCAGTGTCTTAAGACACCTGAGGAAAAGGAGCAGATGAGGTCGATACCATACGCTTCAGCTGTTGGTAGCCTCATGTATGCTATGCTATGTACTAGACCGGATATCTGTCATGCAGTGGGCGTAGTCAGCAGATATCAGTTTAACCCAGGACCTGAACATTGAACTGTTGTAAAGAGTATTCTCAAATACTTGAGAAGGACTAGAGATTACATGTTAATTTATAGCAGTGATGAACTGATTCCAGTCAGTTACACAGATTCTGACTTCATGTCAAATAAGGATTCCAAGAAATCAACTTCTGGGTATATGTTTATGCTATAGCTGCTTGAGAAGCAGGTAAAGAAGCAGATTGACTCAAAAGGTTCCTTGTGGAACTTGGAGTGGTACTTTTGGCAGGACAGCCGCTCACAGTTTACTGTGATAACAGCAGGGCAATCGATAAGTCCAAAGAACCCAAGAGCCAAAAGCATGTACAGAGGTAGTAACACATAGTAAGAGAGATTGTGGAGAGAGGTGATATTGCTATCACCTAAATAAACTCTGCGGATAATCTGGCAGATCCCTTTACTAAGCATTTGACAACCAAAGTCTTTGAGCAGCATGTAGATAGGATGAGCATGAGATGCAGCCCTGATTGGCATTGAGCCCAAGTGGGAGATTGTTAGATTGTATGGTCTCAATCCATCAGTTGATGTAATAAATGATTAATTTCTTTATTAATCAATAAAATCATGCTTTCCTTACATGAGATGAATGGTGTTTTATTACTTAATGCACATGACCAATACATATGACATAATGGTTCATGAGATGAACCGGGTCCCATTAGTATATTAGATGTGATATATGTATATGGATGAGATACACATACGGGAGACATGTGTCACAAATCTTATACTTAAAAATATCTTCACAACCATTGATGAGACTGGGCATCTCACCTGATAAGGTTGCAACACTTTGATGACTATGAGATAGTATGATTTATCTCAATCATCAGAATGTAAGATTCTGGATAACAGTGCTGGTACATTTGATGTATTAAAGGACCATGAGAAGCACTTTATGAAATACTATCTCGATTTAAGGACTGCTCTCATAATTCCCTAGCAATAGGCTCTCAATCCTGAGACACTGATGAACTCAAGTTTCTGTCTATTCATTTGCTTTGAGCCACCAATGAGTGAGGCCAACTGTAGGTCAACACCTCGGTGTCTTGGGTACGTGGTAGTAGGACTATATGAACATACAATGATCAAGATGGAATCTATCTACATTATCCCTTTGTGCCAATTAATGAATTTATCATTAGTAAACCCATCTCGATTAAGAGTTAATTAGATGGTATTGATGATCACTGTGATTAATTGGGGCTCAAGGATAATAAGATGTGGATCTAAAATTGGATGGGACAGATTTATTCCAATTGATCCATGGATATTGATATAGGGGTCTACTTGTAGTAATTGGGAAGTTTAGGGTCTTCATTGTAATTTATTCCTAAGACTGGAGTGCAATTGCATTTATATAGTGGTGTTATTTGCAATTAAATGTGGGCCTGGATTGCACATGAGATGTGGGGTCGCGTGTCCCAATTGGAGCCAGCTTTCTAAGGAGTCCCTAGTGGTCCCCACGCTAGCCCAAGATATTAGAAAGTTACTAATCTTACTTGAACTCTAAAAAGAAGGAATTAGAAAGTTATTATTTCTATTTGAAGTGAGACTTCTAATAGTGGTAATAGTAAGCTACTAATTTGTGTCGAAGTGTGACTTCTAATGCAATTAGTAAGAGAGTCATAAGAGGAGGTTTGTAGGCTATAAATATAGGAGAATATAGGGCTGGATGTCCCATGCAAATCCCCACCAAGGGATTCACGCCCAACCCTTGTTTTGTGCAAGTGTTGCACATCTCTTCCTTCTCCTCTCTCTCTCTTCTAGTTCCTTGGAGTTTCTAGTAGGGTTTTCTCTTGGAGATCCCACCCACCTTCTTGAGAAAAGAGATCTGATAGAGGGTCATAGCGTGGAAGACAACAAGGTCTTGGAGATCTCTAATTACTTCAAGAAGAGTTCTTGTTCTAGTTGATTGTCTTCTCCTCGATTAGAGCACTACCGGGCTCCAAAGGTATAATCTGCTTCTCCTCTTGTGGTAGATTATTTTGTTGCAAATAGTTGCTGATTTCTATCTTCTAGATAGGTTATATTGTTGTACATGATTGATGAGAATGAGGGATTGCATCCTGGATTGGGTTATAACCTTCTGGATAGTTGATCCCTGATTCAAGTGGGTCAAAAAGTTTTAAAAATCTATCCACGAGGCCCACCTACTTCCATTAATTGGTATCAGAGCCATACCTCATCTCTAATCATGTTAGATCAGCGATCTAGCTCTAATCTTTGCATGAGATGCGAAGATGATAGACCTAGGGCTATGCGGCCGACGGACTGCGCACCGAGGTGGCCGGCCGGATTGACGGTGCAGCGCCAAAATAAGGTAGGGCTGGTCCGGACCATTGTTTCCCACCTCCTAGGTATAAACGTTTGAGATTGAGGAAACAGACCGTGTGTGTCCGATGCGGCCGACCAGACCGTCGGCGCAAGCACGAAACAACGAATGGACGGGTTGCACACTTGAGGGGCAGCGGCACGCACGGATGGGCCGTGCTGCACCGCGAGAGGCAGCGGCACGGAGGGACGGATGGACTGCACTCGACAGAGGCAGCAGTGCGACACACGCACAGGCTGGCCGCGCGCTGCGCAGGCAGCAACACGTACGCACAGATAGACTGCACACGTCGGCAGCAGCCTCACCCAGTCACGCACGGGCAGACCGCAGACGGTCGATGCTGCAGCACGCACAGCGTAGGCAGCAGCACGACGCTCAGACAACTACACACGGAAGAGACAGCAGCACGCACGCACGGACCGCATGCGGCCGACGCTGCAGTACGCACGCACGGGTTGACCGCACGCGACACAGGGAGCAGCACGACGCTGTAGACACCTCATTTGGCCCCCTATGATGGCCTTAAACACTTATCATATATAACGATGCCCCCATTTCACCCATAATTGAATGGTTAATGGCATAATTCAGACTAATTAATGACGATGAAGATGCTTGTTGATAATTTTAGACTTAGTTCGACGAGCTATAGAGATTCGTGAGAGAAAAGGCTGAATCGCATCGAGATCTCGAGTCCAACCCACTATTCAAACAAGGGATGGACTACAACACTATCCAAGCCCCTTCCAGACTACATAGAATACACTCAGGTTGTTCCTAAAGATATTACACTTAGTTTGCCTAAGTACGATATGATTAGCATGAATTAGGAAGCTAGGATTGTTGATCCAGATATCCCTACCTTTTCCCGACCATTGATCGTTATGATGCATAGACCAAAAGATTCTACATACCGAGAGCTTTTCGACGATATGTAGCGTAGGCACTTCATTTTGGCACCCTATGAGGGGTAATTCAATCCACCCTATTTAATGGTGTCATGATTAGTGATCGTGAGCTCCAAGTGTAGAGCCGCGATGTAGTAATAAACTGGTGAGACCAGGTCGATCCACAGGGAGCAATGTAAATTAAGGTTCCTTCTCAACTTGTACCTGCCCTAAATAAAATCTAATTTTAGCCTAAAATCTAGAAAAATACATTCATCATTCCTACTTTAAATTAAAATTAAATGCATTTCCAAGAATAAAAAAAAATATTAAATCTAAAAACTTAATCTAAAATGAATCACAAGTTGCTACAAAAGAACACACAAATTAGCACATCAAATTAGAAACTAATCCTAAAATTAGAAAGTTAATAATGCAATGTATGCCATGAGATGCTAAAAATTCTAAGTCTTAAAAACTAGTATGCAGGGCTGTTTTTATGCATGATTTTTCCTAATCTAATGCAACCTAAAACTAAGTTTAATGGCTGGGTTTTGAACTAGAATGATGCATGAATCAAATAAAAAAAACGAAAGTTAAAAACGATTTAAAACGAATGAAATATGAGTATATAAACATGACCTAAAAAAAAAAAATTGTGCAGAAATTCTGCACACAGGTGGGTCCGACCAGCCATGTTTGAGCCACTGGTTCACCATCTTTCCAAAATTATTTTTTCTTGAAATTCTGGGGTTTGAAAATACACTGATCAAACTTTAATTTCTCCAAGTTTCATCGAAAAATAATGTGTTTTGATCAGGTTTCTAATCACAAACTTTTTACACAAAATCTGTCCAGAAATTCCTGCAACATGTGCTGAATGATGTACTTTATATTGGAATCCGAATTTCCAAAAATTATTTGGCCAAGATTATTGACTCAAATCTCTGATTTTCTTTCTTATTCTATTTCAAACTCCAATTCCAACAACTTAAACATGTCTAAACTCCACCAATATGAATGTGCATGCAATGCTAATTAGTTCCAACCATAAACTATGCATAAAATAAACATAAAATTGAATTGATCATAAAAATAAAGATAATAAACAAAAGTTCAAGAATTTAAATGTGTGGTGAAGACAAGAAAGTAAATGTGTGGTTTTAACAGAAACTTAAATGTGTGGAATAACATAAATTTAAATGTGTGGAAGTGTATTCTCCTCTTTCAAAATTCTTTTCTAAGCGGGGTCATAATTTGAATCATGCTCTTAGGGCCTTTGGGTCGTCAGTCCAAACACCAACAAGAAAAGAAACATAAAACAAGCACCAATCACCCAAGGACAAGAAAGAAAAATTGAAAAGAGTAAGAAATAATTTTACTAATATGCAAAGTCTTACATAAGATATAAAAAATAAACAATGACAATTACATACTAGGATGAGAAGCCTCTTCTAGATGAAAAACCCAAGGGGGTAGTGTGATTTTCGGCCAAAATCTCCTTGAGGACTCAAAATGGAGAGAATGAGAGAGGAAGAAGATGGAGTGTAGTAGTAATTCTAGAGAGAGTTGGTCTATCTTCCCATGAGAGGAGAGGGAGGCTTATGCCTTCAATTTATAGATTTTTGTTCTTTTTCTTTCCTTCTTTGCTCCAAGTTTGTAGCAAGCAATCTTCTTTGCATGGCAAGTCCCTTCCTTGGCCAACAAGTCTTCAAAGAAATAGCAAGGTGAGTGAGAGATTTTTGGTCCTTTCCATGTACAAAATTGCAATCCCGAGTAGAAATTATAGCACCAACTTCCAGAGGCCATATCTTTCTCGTTTTAGCTCCGATTGACACAATTTTAGGTTCTAAAGATATCTACTCGAAAAGAGCTTTCCAATGGTGTATAGATTGCACCAATCCAACGGCTGGATTAAGAGTTATGACCATTTTAATCTTGCTGCCTCTGAAAAATCCGAAAATATTTGTGCACATATGGAATGATAATTGTGCAATAGCATGTGTGGGACCCATGTGGACTTCCAAAGGCACCTTGGGATATTTCTTTCCTTGTTTCTTGACTCTCCTTCCCTCTTTGATTTGCTTCCAAGCTTCTTTGATTGATTAGTCAAATCTTTTAGTACACCTTCCTTTCTTGGATTTCTTTCTTGATTTTCAAGTTTTCAAACTTAGTAAGGATTAGATCTTACCAAATCTGAAATTTCCTTTCTTGATCTTGAAATCAAAAATCTAGCCTTCCATTGTTGACTTTTCAAAATCTCCAAAAATACCAAGATATGTGGGTCCACCTTGAAAGATGTCCTACCCTTAATCTCTATCAAATTTCACCAATGTAGGTCCCATTCTTGATTTCTCCTACACAATTTAAAACAAATGAATTCAAGAATAATTTTATGTACGAAATTTAAATGGACAATGCATGGGACCCTACTTGATGCACCGAAAATAATTGGCTTCCCAAAAATAAGTCTCCAAAAATGGCAGGTTTCATGAATTTATGCAAAAAGTGTGATTTTTTAGCAAATTATGCATGAATGCACTACAATGGATCAAAAATGCATAAACTCATGATTTGTCACTAAACAAAGCTCTTTAATATCAATAAGCCCTAAAAATGGTCCAAAATGTGTATGAAAATATGCGCTTTTGAGGACTCATCACACCCCCCAACTTGCGTTTTGCTAGTCCCTAGCAAGAACTGCGTCTAAAATGAGGAATTCACAATGAAATAATCTATCCTAAAACAAATGAAAATGAATGCAACGCCACTTTCGCTGGCACTCTCGACTGCATTTAGCATATGCAGTAAGCCCTTAAACCCCTAGGTTCCCCCTAGTGGACGAGTTTTGCCTCGTGAGGGTTTGCAGTGAATGTACCCACAAAATTCAATTTTTTTCTTTTTTTTCTTTTTTTTTTTTTTTTTTTTTTTTTTTTTTGAAAGGGATCTTTAAAAGAAGATTTACAAACACAGATATTCTCGATTTTCGGAATTTTCAAAGAAAAGGCAAATTTGAAACTCAGTTCACAAATCCCATCTTTGGTTCGAAATTCTCGAAATCATGCTAAATTGATCGTGCATGGTGAAATAGTGTGTATACATAAAAACAAGTAAGCTTCAAATGATCCGCCAAGATTCCCGTGAAAACAATTTTCAATCCAAAATTCTGGGCTACCTAACCTTAGCAAAGAAAAACAATATTCCTCTCAAGGCAACCATGATGGCTTTCGCACTACTGTTTTTTCAAAGGCCGCGATTTTTTTTTTTTTTTTTTACACACACATGTGACTGTGCAATGCCTAGGTCCTTTAAGCTTTC
Organism: Cinnamomum chago; assembly: GCA_038049695.1. Classification (NCBI taxonomy): domain Eukaryota; kingdom Viridiplantae; phylum Streptophyta; class Magnoliopsida; order Laurales; family Lauraceae; genus Cinnamomum; species Cinnamomum chago. Next base: position 58,958,223 of record CP142462.1, on the reverse strand, counting down.
TAAGTAACGCATGTAACGAGCATTAGGCCAATGACTCCCAAACCAGATGGCTTTAGGGCACTAGGTATGTAAATACCCCTACGGGCTTACTGGCTCGGGTTAAAAAGGCTACGAACCCAAACTAGTCACACAAATTTTTTTATTCTTTTCAACACTTTTTTTTTCTCTCTTTTTTTTTTTTTTTTTTTTTAACGGTCCCCAACAATAGGCAGCCCTTTCCATGTGCCCGAATTAATTCAACAGCTCTGTGGCCAACAAAACCAGATGAACCAGGAACATGTAAAACTAAGGGTCGGTTTTCCATCATATTTTCAATCCAATCGTCAAAGAAAAACGGAAATCATGGCTTGGCATTCAAAAACTTTGAAAACATATACAAACTGTGTAAAAGTGGGGGATCAAAATTCAACACTTCTTCCAAAAATCCTTTCCATAAACAAAATAGTAAACCATTGTTCTCCTTTTCGCCCAAAGCACCAAAAATCCAAAGTTCAAGGTATCTTTGTTTCATAAAAATCCTCTCTAAATTTCCATTTTCCCAAACAACCAACAAAATAACAGATTTTTTTATTTTTATTTTGGTTTTTTTTGGTTTTTTTTTTTTTTTTTTTTTTTTTAAATCAAGAACAAATTGAGTAAAACTTTTGTCTAAAGATGGACAAGTGTGCTTGTTCTCACCCCCCAACCTATTATGAGCATCGTCCTCGATGTGTGAAGGAATAATATGCAATGAACATATGAAACATGAGGAACATAAAAAGTAAAGGAAGGTAAAGCATAGAAAGCACCTGGGATATGTTCGAGCTGCTCCCTGTCCAAAGTTAGACAAAACGACAAAAATAACAGGATAAAACCTAAACTACTAAGTATACATAATATACACAGCAATGGGCCACTGTCAGATCCAGGGCCGACTAATCCTTGTAGACAGGATCGTCAAGAGGAATTTCTTCCTCATCAGCTGGTGCAATTTCCAAGAATGGTTTCAATCTTTGGCCATTGACTTTGAACGTTTGGCCATCCTTGGGATCATAAATCTGAACAGCACCGTATGGAAACACTTCTTTTACAATGAATGGTCCAGTCCAACGAGAGCTAAGTTTGCCAGGAAATAAATGAAGCCTAGAATTATAAAGGAGGACCTTCTGCTCAGGCTGAAAGGATTTTCGCAGAATGTTTTTATCATGAAAGATCTTGGTCCTTTCTTTATAAATTCTGGAGTTTGCATAGGCTTCCCTGCGCAACTCATCCAATTCATTTAATTGCAGTTTCCTCTTATTCCCAGCTTTATCTATATCAAAGTTAAACTGCTTAATGGCCCAGTAAGCTTTGTGTTCCAGTTCCACCGGGAGGTGGCATGCTTTCCCATAGATGAGCCGGTAAGGAGACATTCCAATTGGAGTCTTAAAAGCAGTCCGGTAAGCCCATAAAGCATCATTCAGTCTCATTGACCAATCTTTCCGATTAGGGCTTACTGTAGTCTCTAATATTCTTTTAATTTCTCGATTTGACACTTCCACTTGCCCACTGGTCTGTGGGTGATAGGGAGTAGACACTTTATGGGTGATCCCATATTGTTTCATCAGAGCTTCAAATGCCCGGTTGCAAAAGTGCAAACCTCCATCACTAATGATGGCTCGTGGAGTACCAAAACGAGAAAATATATTTTCTTTCAGAAATTTCTGGACTGTTTTAGAATCATTCTCCCGGCAGGGAATAGCCTCTATCCACTTGGACACATACTCCACAGCCACTAAGATATAGATATAACCAAAACTTGGAGGAAATGGACCCATAAAATCAATGCCCCATACATCGAAAAGCTCAACTACCAGAATGGGATTCAGTGGCATCATGTTTCTTTTGGAAATTGTGCCTAACTTCTGGCATCGATCACAGGCTTTGCAAAAGTTGTAAACATCCTTATACAATGTGGGCCAATAGAAACCACTTTGAAGAATTTTATGAATTGTCTTTTTACTTGAAAAGTGGCCCCCACATGCCTGTGTATGAGAAAAGGAGATGACACTGTGTATTTCATTATCCGGCACGCATCTCCTAATTATTTGGTCTGGGCAGTATTTAAACAGATATGGATCATCCCAGAAAAAGTTTCGAACCTGAGAAAAGAAAGAATTCCTATCTTGCTTGGTCCAATGGTCAGGAGTGTTGCCAGTAGCAAGATAGTTTGCGATATCAGCGTACCAAGGGGATTGATGTACCGCAAAAAGATGTTCATCCGGGAAACTGTCCCGGATTGGTGTCGGTTCAATGGTATCAGAAAGGACAAGCCTAGATAGATGATCAGCCACGACATTCTCTACTCCCTTCTTATCCTTAATTTCTAAATTAAATTCTTGGAGTAGGAGGATCCATCTAATGAGTCTGGGCTTAGCATCCTTCTTTGAGAGAAGGTACTTTAGCGCAGAGTGATCAGTGAAGACAATAATCTTGGATCCAATCAAATAAGACCGAAACTTGTCAAGTGCAAAGACCACTGCCAGCAATTCTTTCTCAGTGGTTGAATAGTTGATCTGTGCACTATTCAAGCTCCTGCTTGCATAAGAAATCACGAAAGGTTTCTTTTCCTTACGTTGCCCCAACACAGCCCCAACCGCATAATCGCTGGCATCACACATAATCTCAAAGGGCAAAGTCCAATTTGGAGGCTGCATAATCGGTGCGGACGTCAGCATGCTTTTCAACTTTTCAAATGATTCTTTGCATGCTTCAGTCCAGTTAAATTCTACCTCTTTGGAAAGCAGGTTACAGAGAGGTCTGGATATGGAGCTGAAGTCTCTGATAAACCTCCTGTAAAAGCCTGCATGCCCTAAAAATGATCTGACATCTCGTACGGTTTTGGGTGTGGGCAAGTCGGCGATCAAATCTATTTTGGACTTGTCAACTTCCAATCCTCTTTCCGACACAATGTGACCAAGGACAATTCCCTGGCGAACCATGAAATGGCACTTTTCCCAATTCAGCACAAGGTTCTTTTCTTCGCATCTAGTGAGGACCTTTTTTAGGTTGCTCAAACAGTCCTCAAATGAATCACCAAACACAGAGAAATCGTCCATGAAGACCTCCAAAATTCGCTCCACCATATCACTGAAAATACTCAGCATACATCTCTGAAATGTTCCAGGAGCGTTACATAACCCGAAAGGCATTCGCCGGTAGGCAAAAGTACCAAAAGGACATGTAAATGTGGTCTTCTCATGGTCTTCTGGGGCGATTTCGATTTGGTTATACCCGGAATAACCGTCTAGAAAACAATAATAATGGTGGCCAGCTACCCTTTCCAAAATCTGATCCATGAAGGGTAGAGGGAAGTGATCCTTACGTGTGACCGCATTTAATTTTCTGTAGTCTATGCAAACCCTCCAACCCGTGGGTACTCGGGTGGGGACAAGTTCATCTTGAGCGTTCTTGACTACAGTAATACCGGCTTTTTTCGGGACAACCTGGGTGGGGCTGACCCATTGACTATCCGAGATTGGATAGATGATACCCACGTCCAGGAGTTTAAGTACCTCAGCCCTTACCACTTCCTGCATGGTAGGATTGAGCCGGCGTTGCATCTGTCTACATGGTTTAGCATCTTCTTCAAGGTAGATGCGATGCATACACACTAAAGGGTCAATTCCCTTAATATCTGCCACATTCCAGGCAATTGCATTTTTATGCTGTTTGAGTATTTTCAACAGTTGCCCCTCTTGGTCCTCAGTAAGAAGTGAAGAAATAACCACAGGAAATGTTTCTGCATCCCCAAGGTAAGCATATCGCAGGTTCGATGGGAGGGGCTTCAACTCAGGTTTGGGTGGATTCACCTGAGATGGAAGAGTTGGCATACCAGATGGTACAAGCTCCTCAAAATGGGGTTTCCATACTGCATGGGCTTTCTCAACAGTGTCATCTTGAAAGTCCTCAAGATAGCCCATGTCCTCTCCAGTCAAAAGTAGCGCAACATGAGAGTTAATGCACTCCTCAAGATCATCCACAACCAATGTATCAATAAAATCCACATCGTGGTAGTCAGTTTCGCAATCCCTCGGCTGTTTGCACATTTGAAAGATATCAAGGTCTAAGGTCATGTTCCCGAAAGACAATTTGAGCCTTCCACTTCGGCAATTGATTAGTGCGTTGGAAGTGGCCAAGAATGGTCTTCCCAGAATGACTGAAATTTCACCACTTTCATTCTGTACTGGCTCAGTGTCCAGCACGTAAAAATCCACTGGGAAGTAAAAGTGCTCAATTTGTACCAAAATATCTTCTATTACCCCTCTCGGTTTCTTAATAGATCGATCGGCGAGTTGAAGAGTAGTTCTGGTTGGTTTTAACTCGCCAAGCCCCAGTTGCTCATAAACTGAGTAGGGTAATAGATTTACACTCGCTCCAAGGTCTAGCAGAGCTTGACCTATTCGGTGGTTTCCAATAACACATGAGATGGTGGGGCATCCCGGATCTTTGTATTTGGGAGGAGTGGTCTGAGTCAGGTATGCACTTACCTGCTCAGTGAGAAACGCTTTCTTTGGAACATGAACCCTACGCTTAGCAGTGCAAAGATCTTTCAAGAATTTAGCGTAGGTGGGGACCTGTTTAATGGCATCTAGCAGAGGAATATTGATCCTGACTTCTTTGAAAACATCCAAAATCTCTTGGTTTGGGATCTTCTGTCTAGGATGGGTTAACCTTAGAGGGAAAGGGGCAACGGGTTTGGTAGTCATGGGGTCAGGACCTTTTTCAATGTCAACAACAGTCTTTGCATTAGTGCTATCCTTTTCTTTTTCAATTTTCTCATTCAAATCCGAGGAGACATGTTTATGTTTTTTCGGAATATCTTGAAGTTCTTTGCCACTTCGTAGAGTGACGGCCTGAACATGCTCCTGATAATTAGGGTTAGTTACGTCGGACACTTCAAATTGGCATTTAGGGTTTGGTAGGGGTTGGGCCGGAAATGTTCCTTTCCCCTGACCTTGAAGGCTGCGTTTGATTTGCTCGACAGAGGTTTCTAACCTTTGGATAGCCTGTTGATTGTTTTGAATAGCCTGCTGATTATTCTGTATAATCTGTTGATTATTATGCAGGCTCTGCATAAACTGTTGCTGAGATTGTATCAATGTATTGAGTGATTCCTCCAGTGACCTATTCTGGGCTTGTGGTGCATAAGATGTATTATGCTGTGGGTTCACATATGCACCAGAATTTGATGGTCTTTGGGGATTATACTCAGGAGTAGCATTTGGTCCATTCCTCCAGCTGAAATTTGGGTGGTTCCGCCACGAAGGATTGTATGTGTTCCCCATGGTATTTGCATTGAACGACTTTTGAAAAGAATTCAAAGCGTTAGCCTGTTCTTGAATTGCTTCTTGTAAGGCAGGTCCAGTTGGACAATCTACTGACATGTGATTTTCAGAAGCACAAATACCACAAACCATGACTGTATCCTTGTTCTTTCCAAGTTTCAAGGCTTCGACTTCTCTCGTGAGTGCCGAAAGTTTGGATTGGATGTCTATCTGATTGTTCACATGATATAGACCTCCACCCTTAGACTAATTCAATCCCCTGGAATGATCTACCCCTTCAGAGGATGCCCATTTTTGTGCATTTTCTGCCATTAATTCCAAAAATTCCCACGCTTCCTCTGGTGTTTTTTGGTCGAATTGACCATTGCACATCATCTCAATAAATTGACGTGTCTCAAGAGTGAGGTTTTCAATGAAGATCTCAATGAGACGGTGTGTTTCATATCCATGATGTGGACATGCAAGGATCAACTCGTTGAAGCGTTCCCAACACTTAAAGTAGGGTTCTTTCTGATTTTGCTTGAACATTATAATTTCCCTCTTTAAGGTGTTGGTTTTATGCTGTGGGAAGAATTTTTTTAGGAATTCAATGACACAAGCATTCCAAGTATTAATTGAATTAGGCCTAAGTGTGTGGAGCCAAGCCTTAGCCTTTTCCTTTAAAGAAAAAGGAAATAATTTGAGTTTGATCACATCGGGCACCACGTTTTGCAGTTGAAGTGTAGCACATACTTCATCAAATTCCCTCAAATGTAGGTATGCACTTTCAGATTCTAGTCCGTAAAACTTGGGCAGAAGTTGGATCATACCAGGTTTTATTTCATATTGACCCGCAATGGCGGGTAATACAATGCACGATGGTGTGGTGTGTCGTGCTGGGTTCAAAAGATCACATAATTTCCTTGGTGGCTGGTTCACCTCCACCTCGTTGCGGTCCCCATTTGGATTTGGGGTAGGCCCACCATTGTTGGGGTTGCTACCGGACCCACTCGCCATGTTAGACAATCTCGATGGACTGGGAGATTGAGGAGAGTCGTAGATTCTTATAAGTTCTTTGATTGGGGACTCTCTTCTTTGTAACCGATGCGCTGAGTCTCTTTGCCAACTGGACTTCTTACTCATGCAAAAATGGTGTGAGCAAGTTGGAAAGGGCTTGTACTTTCTTTTTGGATTTTTTTTTTTTCGGTTTTTGTTTTTTTTTTTGTTTTTTTTTTTTTTGAAAAAAAAAAATATGAGAAAAACCTAGCCTACACAAGAAACAACTGAGTTAAAATCCTAAGGTTGAAAAGCCTCCCTAAGTTCACCAACCCGGCCCTATGAAACCAACCCGGCCAGTTCAGCCCCCAGGTAAGGGTAGGATCACGAATGGACCCGTTTGAAGGACCCTTGCCTAGAACAGTCTAGCTGTCTCCACACTCTGGACAAGGCTTTGCTTCGGCACCGAGATGATTAAGGACAGCGATTAGGTCACTTTCAGTTCACTTTCTTCCAAAAGGACTTAAAACAAGTTGGGAAATAAAGTAACTTTGCCAATTCTTAGAAAGTTTCTAAAAATTCAATGATGTGTATTTTCTAATTAGCAATCCATGCACTTTCCTAATCAAATTTAGGGGGGTTTAACATTCCATGCATGCACCTCCTAATCTAGAAAGATGCAAAAAATAGCACACCCATAAAGCAATGTAAATAAGGAAAGTCAGAAAAGTTACCTTAAATGGCGCTCCCCGGCAACGGCGCCAAAAACTTGATCGTGAGCTCCAAGTGTAGAGCCGCGATGTAGTAATAAACTGGTGAGACCAGGTCGATCCACAGGGAGCAATGTAAATTAAGGTTCCTTCTCAACTTGTACCTGCCCTAAATAAAATCTAATTTTAGCCTAAAATCTAGAAAAATACATTCATCATTCCTACTTTAAATTAAAATTAAATGCATTTCCAAGAATAAAAAAAAATATTAAATCTAAAAACTTAATCTAAAATGAATCACAAGTTGCTACAAAAGAACACACAAATTAGCACATCAAATTAGAAACTAATCCTAAAATTAGAAAGTTAATAATGCAATGTATGCCATGAGATGCTAAAAATTCTAAGTCTTAAAAACTAGTATGCAGGGCTGTTTTTATGCATGATTTTTCCTAATCTAATGCAACCTAAAACTAAGTTTAATGGCTGGGTTTTGAACTAGAATGATGCATGAATCAAATAAAAAAAACGAAAGTTAAAAACGATTTAAAACGAATGAAATATGAGTATATAAACATGACCTAAAAAAAAAAAATTGTGCAGAAATTCTGCACACAGGTGGGTCCGACCAGCCATGTTTGAGCCACTGGTTCACCATCTTTCCAAAATTATTTTTTCTTGAAATTCTGGGGTTTGAAAATACACTGATCAAACTTTAATTTCTCCAAGTTTCATCGAAAAATAATGTGTTTTGATCAGGTTTCTAATCACAAACTTTTTACACAAAATCTGTCCAGAAATTCCTGCAACATGTGCTGAATGATGTACTTTATATTGGAATCCGAATTTCCAAAAATTATTTGGCCAAGATTATTGACTCAAATCTCTGATTTTCTTTCTTATTCTATTTCAAACTCCAATTCCAACAACTTAAACATGTCTAAACTCCACCAATATGAATGTGCATGCAATGCTAATTAGTTCCAACCATAAACTATGCATAAAATAAACATAAAATTGAATTGATCATAAAAATAAAGATAATAAACAAAAGTTCAAGAATTTAAATGTGTGGTGAAGACAAGAAAGTAAATGTGTGGTTTTAACAGAAACTTAAATGTGTGGAATAACATAAATTTAAATGTGTGGAAGTGTATTCTCCTCTTTCAAAATTCTTTTCTAAGCGGGGTCATAATTTGAATCATGCTCTTAGGGCCTTTGGGTCGTCAGTCCAAACACCAACAAGAAAAGAAACATAAAACAAGCACCAATCACCCAAGGACAAGAAAGAAAAATTGAAAAGAGTAAGAAATAATTTTACTAATATGCAAAGTCTTACATAAGATATAAAAAATAAACAATGACAATTACATACTAGGATGAGAAGCCTCTTCTAGATGAAAAACCCAAGGGGGTAGTGTGATTTTCGGCCAAAATCTCCTTGAGGACTCAAAATGGAGAGAATGAGAGAGGAAGAAGATGGAGTGTAGTAGTAATTCTAGAGAGAGTTGGTCTATCTTCCCATGAGAGGAGAGGGAGGCTTATGCCTTCAATTTATAGATTTTTGTTCTTTTTCTTTCCTTCTTTGCTCCAAGTTTGTAGCAAGCAATCTTCTTTGCATGGCAAGTCCCTTCCTTGGCCAACAAGTCTTCAAAGAAATAGCAAGGTGAGTGAGAGATTTTTGGTCCTTTCCATGTACAAAATTGCAATCCCGAGTAGAAATTATAGCACCAACTTCCAGAGGCCATATCTTTCTCGTTTTAGCTCCGATTGACACAATTTTAGGTTCTAAAGATATCTACTCGAAAAGAGCTTTCCAATGGTGTATAGATTGCACCAATCCAACGGCTGGATTAAGAGTTATGACCATTTTAATCTTGCTGCCTCTGAAAAATCCGAAAATATTTGTGCACATATGGAATGATAATTGTGCAATAGCATGTGTGGGACCCATGTGGACTTCCAAAGGCACCTTGGGATATTTCTTTCCTTGTTTCTTGACTCTCCTTCCCTCTTTGATTTGCTTCCAAGCTTCTTTGATTGATTAGTCAAATCTTTTAGTACACCTTCCTTTCTTGGATTTCTTTCTTGATTTTCAAGTTTTCAAACTTAGTAAGGATTAGATCTTACCAAATCTGAAATTTCCTTTCTTGATCTTGAAATCAAAAATCTAGCCTTCCATTGTTGACTTTTCAAAATCTCCAAAAATACCAAGATATGTGGGTCCACCTTGAAAGATGTCCTACCCTTGATCTCTATCAAATTTCACCAATGTAGGTCCCATTCTTGATTTCTCCTACACAATTTAAAACAAATGAATTCAAGAATAATTTTATGTACGAAATTTAAATGGACAATGCATGGGACCCTACTTGATGCACCGAAAATAATTGGCTTCCCAAAAATAAGTCTCCAAAAATGGCAGGTTTCATGAATTTATGCAAAAAGTGTGATTTTTTAGCAAATTATGCATGAATGCACTACAATGGATCAAAAATGCATAAACTCATGATTTGTCACTAAACAAAGCTCTTTAATATCAATAAGCCCTAAAAATGGTCCAAAATGTGTATGAAAATATGCGCTTTTGAGGACTCATCAATTAGGTCCCGAATCAAAGGTAACCTATCATTTCTGGACCCCCGATCACCCTGGAAGTTAGTTTATCACGGTCTGCTCGTCAACGGCTTTCCATCCATATGTAGAACTCTGAGATCCGACGGGCGGATTGAAAAATCATAATAGTGGGTCCCATACTCCAAAGGCGCCTGCCTAAAAAATCACTTATCATTTCTAGACGTCTGATCGCCGTGAAAATTGGTTCATCATGACCTACACGCCAAGAGCTTTCCGCCGATGTGTAGAACGTCGAAATCTGGCAAGCGGATCAAAATCTACGAAGCCTGGGCCCCACGATGATAACCCGACCAAACTCCATCGACCCCCACCTTCTGAGCCCGAACCAATTCCTTTGGTCCAAACCCGAGCCAAAACCAATCCAAAACCAACCAAAACCCAAACATGAACCTGACCCGATCCAACCCATTAAAACCAAGCCCAAACCCATCTAATCTTAATCAAACCTAAAGCCCAACCTAAACTCGACCCAGACCCGACCTGGCCCGCCTGGCCCATCACCTGCATGGGAGAGGAGAGTCCACGAGATCTGGACTCTCCCCTGCCCCCTGATATCTCTCTCTCTCCCACTCCCTCCTCCGCTAGAACTCTCCCTCGTCTATCTCTCCCTCCTGATCTCTCCATCGCCCCTGATATCTCTCTTCCCCTCTCGATCCCAAACTTCCTGATCTCGATCTCTGGCTCTCCTCATCCCATACATGCGCAGATCCCAGATCTCTGAAGGATGATCCCCTCTCCTTCTCATCATCTCCATCTCACAGCCCCGTCACCACATCACCATCCCTCTCGATCCTCTTCCCCTACACAGAACAGCCACCCCAGATCCATATCATCACCATCTTCATCCCCCCTCCATCACACCATCTCCCCTCATCTATCCATCGCTACAGAAAAGCCAACGCAGATCCCCACCACCTCATCTCCAACTTTCTTCCGTCGCCCCTCACCAACCCTCTCCTTCTCATCATCTCCATCTCACAGCCCCGTCACCACATCACCATCCCTCTCGATCCTCTTCCCCTGCCCAGAACAGCCACCCCAGATCCATATCATCACCATCTTCATCTCCCCTCCATCACACCATCTCCCCTCATCTATCCATCGCAGCAGAAAAGCCCACGCAGATCCCCACCACCTCATCTCCAACTTTCTTCCGTCGCCCCTCACCTCCCCTCTCCTTCTCATCATCTCTGATGGGCCAGGCCCAAATAACTCGGTCCGTAATGATGGGTTGAACCTAAACGGCTCGGTCCACGATAGCGGGTCAGGTCTGATTGACCCGGGTCCATGATGGGCCCAGGTAGATATCCACCCCTAGAGGACCGGGTCCAGATCCATCGAGTGACAGAGTCAGCACACGCGTCGTTCCATCTACCGACTTTCACCATGTCCCGCGGGAGAGATCTTACCTGCTCATCTGTTGAGGACAGTGCGGGAGACTCTACCAGATTGGAGCGCACATCGTTGGAGATCGATGGAGATTCTACCCACCCGTTGGGGAAAGACTATAAAAGAAGAGTCCTACTAACGGAGGAAGGCTAATTGATTTTTCTCACTATCATTGTATCTGACTACTTTGTAATCTCCTCCCCAGAGCAGTAAAGTGATTACTTGAAGTGGACGTAGGTCATACCGACCGAACCACTATAAACTTCCTCTCTCTCTCTTCATTAATTTTCACATTTATTGCATATCACTTGACCGGTGTGCCCGAAACCATTTTTTGGCATCATCAGTTTGGCGCCGTCTGTGGGAAAGACAGAATTTCCTTTTTTCAAAAAGCCATGCCGATCACCAGGTCAACAAGGCGACAAGACGGTAACCCCTCGCGCGAGGGTGAGGGTAATCCTCTACCGACCAATCCTGCACCGAATGCTCCCGCTCCCTCTCCCCAACAGATGCTGGAAACCATGCAGCAGTTGGTGACTCAGAACCAACAAATATTGCAGCTCATGCTGGCGGGCCAAGGAGGAGCACTAGGAGCAGGACCGCTGGAACGCTCAGAGCAACTGGTTGCTCCACGCAGAGGGGCACCTCACCCGGGCGCCCGTCCACATGGTGCCCGAGGCCGAGGCGCCAACCGACGCCACCCTCACCTGGGCGCCGAGGGTCGAGGACTACCTCTGGGCACCCACGCCCTGGGCGCCCATCCTCATGGTGCCCTGGGCGCCCGTCATTATGGCGCCCACGCCCAGGGCATATCTGATGGAGCTCCGCCTGTCGTCCCGCACGGAAGACTACTGGTCGATCCTGAAGGCCGCGCTCATCTCGACGTACCTCCTCCCCCGGGAGGAGTCACAGGCGGGACGAATCGCGGTGGACTTCCACCTCCTCCCTCTGCTTCCAATCATGAGGATCCTGATTTCCAAGAGGAGGGAAGTGAAAATTACAGCCTGGAAGACGAGAGCCAATTCCAAGGTCAATCCAGAGAAGCTCCCAACCTTTGGGACGAGAAGATCAAAGAGATGCAAAATCAGATTGGCAATGTCTTCAACGCCATAAAGGCGAAGGCACCGGAGACGGTAGATTATCTGGTTGGGCGAACGGATTCGCCGTTCAAACCTGACGTGGTGAACTACCCACTCCCTCGGAAGTTCAAGATGCCATCCGTGGAGACCTTCGATGGAACGAAGGATCCACTAGACCATCTGGAGACGTACAAAACAAAAATGCAGCTGCATAATATCCCTGACGAGATAATGTGCAGGGCATTCCCAACTACATTGAAGGGTTCCGCTCGGCAGTGGTTTGCCAATCTCCCCCAAGCATCTATAGCCACCTTTGGAGAGTTGAGCAGATCTTTCGTCTCACACTTTATCGGTAGGCGCCGCCACCGGAAGCCTGCCGCACACCTACTCAGCATAAAGCAGGATCGGGATGAGAGTCTGAGGAGTTACCTCACTCGTTTTAACAAGGAGGTCCTCCAAATCGAGGAGCCCAATGACAAAGTCACCATGACCGCCTTTCTGGGAGGCCTCCGTTCATCCAGTTTCCTCTTTTCAGTAATGAAGCGACCACCAAAGGGCATGCCAGAACTATTGGCAAAAGCTCAAAAATATATGAACGCTGAGGAAATCAACAGGTCTAGGCAAGGTGAATCATCTCGTGGGTCGCCCAAAAAAGCGTGACCTGCCTCTGCACTGTTCTCAAACAGGCAGCCTATCTCCAGCTTAGCGGCTCTCTCGTGGGTCGCCAAAAAAGCTTGGCCTACCTCTGCACTGTTCTCAAACAGGCAGCCTATCTCCAGCTTAGCGGCTCTCTCGTGGGTCGCCAAAAAGCTTGGCCTACCTCTGCACTGTTCTCAAACAGGCAGCCTATCTCCAGCTTAGCGGCTCTCTCGCGGGTCGCCAAAAAAGCTTGGCCTACCTCTGCACTGTTCTCAAACAGGCAGCCTATCTCCAGCTTAGCGGCTCTCTCACGGGTCTCCAAAAAAGCTTAGCCTACCTCTGCTCTGTTCTCAAACAGGTCATCTGCAACCCGGGGGACTACATTAAATTAGCGCACCCAACTGTCTGGCCGCCCAAATGAGCCAAACCAGCTGGAACAGCGCCTATAAGGGCACCTGACACGGTCTGCTCGCCCAAAATAGTTTTCCTTTTGCTCGCCTGGATCAGCATCCCTTGGTGCCTAATGGACTAGAGTAGCCTGCTCACCCGCGTGCTCGCCCACATTGGCACACACCAGCTTGGCGCCCAATTCCTCCTCTGCGTAGACCACGGGTACCACCCATCTGTGGCTCATCGCAGGAACCGCCCCTTCCATCGCTTGTTGCAGCCTCGCCCGCGCCCAAGGGGGCGCCCCGGCCAGTAGCCTCACCTGCGCCAGCAGCAGCAGCCTGGGCGCCCAGCAGCGGGTGCCCAACACAGCAGCGCCCAGCAGCCTGGGCGCCCAGCAGCATCCGCCCGCAGGCGCTCCTCGCCCGCTCCCCGCGCGCAGGCGCTCCTCGCCCTCGCCCGCTCCCCGCGCACTCCTCACCAGCGCTCGCCGCCAGCGCCAGGGGCGCCCCCACCTGGGGCGCCCGCTGCCTAGCCAACCAGCTCGCCGCCCACCTGGCGCACGCCCAGCTCGCCCACATGGCGCACGGCCTCGCCCGCACCCAAGGGGGCGCCCCAGCCTGCAGCCACGCCAGGGGCGCCCTGGGCCAAAACTTGTTACACTTGATTCAAGGAGATAAAAAAGACTAAACTCATGAAAGACTTACATGTGTCCCATGTACACTTGATTCAAAAAGACTAAACTCATGAAAGACTTACATGTGTCCCATGTACAATTGATTCAAGGAGACTAAACTCATGAAAGACTTACATGTGTCCCATGTACACTTGATTCAAGGAGATAAAAAAAAATGGTGTTGCTCGCCCAACAGCTGTTGGGCGCCCACCAGCAGCTCGCCCAACAGTAAGTTCCTCCCAGGCTGCCTCGTGCCCCAGGTCTCCCCCTGTGCTGTCCGCCCAGCCGCTGGGCCACCACGCGCAGCCCATCCGTCGCCCGTCCCGCCGGCAGCGCCTGCGCCTCGTCCATCGCCTGCACCTCCCTGAAACTCTCCTACCTTTAGCTGTTGGTGCTCCATGATGGCAGTCCCTCCTCTCTTGTTCAAAAAAAAAAAAAAAAAAGGAAACAGAAAGAGAGTCCTATGCTTGAAGAACTCTGCTATGAAATGAAATTCAATGATGGAATAAATCGCCGGAAGGACTCTGCTGGGAAAGCTACAAATTGCTTGACATGAAGAAGCTTGTATTTTACTAATGTCTCCCTTTCAAACCCTTCTTTGGCGCGAGACATTGAGGGGCAAATGATGGGCCAGGCCCAAATAACTCGGTCCGTAATGATGGGTTGAACCTAAACGGCTCGGTCCACGATAGCGGGTCAAGTCTGATTGACCCGGGTCCATGATGGGCCCAGGTAGATATCCACCCCTAGAGGACTGGGTCCAGATCCATCGAGTGACAGAGTCAGCACACGCGTCGTTCCATCTACCGACTTTCACCAAGTCCCGCGGGAGAGATCTTACCTGCTCATCTGTTGAGGACAGTGCGGGAGACTCTACCAGATTGGAGCGTACATCGTTGGAGATCGCTGGAGATTCTCCCCACCCGTTGGGGAAAGACTATAAAAGAAGAGTCCTACTAATGGAGGAAGGCTAATTGATTTTTCTCACTATCATTGTATCTGACTACTTTGTAATCTCCTCCCCAGAGCAGTAAAGTGATTACTTGAAGTGGACGTAGGTCATACCGACCGAACCACTATAAACTTCCTCTCTCTCTTCATTAATTTTCACATTTATTGCATATCACTTGACCGGTGGTGCCCGAAACCATTTTTTGGCATCATCAATCTCCATCTCCACCCTCCTTCATCTTCATCTCATTGTCCCAGCACCATCCCTCGCCGTCTTTCTCGCAGCCTGACTCCGGAACCAAATCGTCGCCCACTTCTTCTTCCTCATCTGCAAGTCACTCCACGTGCAAAGCTTCTCTCCGCCAGCGTCTTCCTCGTGCGGATCGCGTTTCCCCCTCGCCGCCGGACTCCGAACCAGGTAGGAGCCTCCCCACCTCTCTTTGCATTGCATCTCCCACACCAGTATCTCTCCCTTTCTTTCTTTTTCTCTCTCCCTCTCTTCTTCCCCTTTCCCTGCACTAAGAACCCTTCTTTCTTTTCTCTTTCTTTCTCTTCTTTCTCTCCCTCCTGCTTCTTTTTCACTGCATACCTATTGTGCCCTTACCCACCTATTGTGCCCTTACCCACCTGCACGTCTTCATTTTCTTTTCTTTCTTATTTTTTTTTTCTTTCTTTCTCTTCTTCATCCTCCTGCAACAGCCACTGCACTCATCTTGCTCCACTGCCCTTATGATTTCATGCTAAAGCACATCACTCCATCCCAGCTTCCGCATCCCAGAGGTAAGTTACGACCCAATTGGGAAGGCCCTTATGTAATTAAAGAAGTATATTCTCGAAATGCATACAGACTAGTAAATGCAGAAGGGGAAGAGCTCCCCGATCCATGGAACGCTATGTACCTGAAAAGAAACACAGTTTGACCCTTCCTTACTTCTTGCGGAGTATGACCCTCCTTGCTCCTTAGCGTAGTTGTAGAAATCCCGTAGGAGGACCGAAGAGATGCACATTGATCAAACTTGGAACTCAAACACACACCAACACTTAAAAACACACAAAATGGTGAGTATACCCCACACAAATTTCACACGGTTAAAGTCACCCAATCTAAAGGTTTAAAGGTGGGATCGCCCGTGTCATGAAAGCATTTTGATTCAAAAAAAAGATCGTGACTAGTTTGGGTTTGTAGCCTTTTTAACCCGAGCCAGTAAGCCCGTAGAGGTATTTATATACCCAGTGCCCTAAAGCCACCTGGTTTGGGAGTCATTGGCTGAATGCTCGTTACATGGGTTAATTAGAAAGCTTAAGAGACCTAGGCATTGCACAGTCACATGTCAAAAAAAAAAGAAAATATTTAGTTAGAAATATTGAAAAGAATAAAAGTTTTTTTTACTAGTCCGGGTTCGTAGCCTTTTTAACTCGAGCCAGTAAGCCCGTAGGGGTATTTACATGCCTAGTGCCCTAAAGCCACTTGGTTTGGGAGTCATTGGCCGAATGCTCGTTACATGGGTTGATTAGAAAGCTTAAGGGACCCGGGCATTGCACAGTCACATGTAAAAAAAATTAAAAAAATGAAAAAAAATTTATTAGAATTAGGCTCGCTGAAGTGACATGGGTACTCATCGGGCGAACTAAGCAGAAGGTGGTCGGAAACCACGACACTAAGGTAGCACGGTGACTCACCACCCCACAAATGAGCCCCGGAGGCAGTCAGGTGCTCTCCAAAGTTCAACCGAAAAGACTAAGCAGCTACAAAAAGGGGCTCGTGAGGGTTCGACCTCCAAAGGAAAGTTAGGGATGATTACGTTGCCACCAGAGTGAAAATCATGGATCAAGAAGCTAATCTACCTTTACGCCCTCACCCATGGCTAAAATAAACACTAGTCTTATGCTGGGGCATTTTTTTATATATATAAATATATTTTTATCCCACACGGCTTCCCAATTTGGGTCCTCATCACATACACAACTGCCACGAGCACTCACTAGCCCACACACAGGCACCCCATGCATGCTTCTACTACTAATCACTTTTGGTTGGATGCAGGGAAGACATATCCCCTAAGGTATGACTTCAATCTTGTTATTCCCAAAGCTTGAGTGCCGAAATGGTCCCCTGACATTTTTACCGAGAAAGAAAATATTACCTTAGCCAGACTATGTAGGGGGCCAAAAAATTTTAAACTAACGAGCTTGTTTTGAGACCTCGCAGGGAACCCAACCCCGATCACATCCAAAACATCCCATAAGCTGGGGCATTTTATTTTACAGGCATTGTTTTATGCACAACTCCTCCTAATTTGAAAAGGACAAAGTGATGATAACCAAACTTGAGATATATAAATTATGTTTGTTATGATATCCTATGATGAATTTGATTATAGTTGTATTGTATGCACATCCTTTTATGATATCACATGTTGTGCGATTCCAAAATGCTGTTATCTTGAGCCTCTGCCTTCATAAATATAGCTGATATTGTGAATGCCTCGAAACATAGAATTACCTAGGTCACAAATGCCACACACTCAGGCACTCCTTGTCGTTTGAGAACTCAATTCTATATTTCTTATCAAGTTTAGACTGATGTGAGATTGTGGTTATTTGATTTTTATCATATAAACCTCACTTTATTTATCCTGAACTACTAATGCTCCCTTTGTGAGACTCACATGCCTAGGGACGAATTTCGAGATTCTAGAAAAATTTCAGTGCTCTCCCCCTTGTTTTTTTTAGACCCTGAAAAATCATCGGGTATAAAACCTGTCGCCTTTAAAAAAAACAAAAAAAAAACACACTTCACATGATCCCTCAGTGCCCCTCAGGGAGTGCATTCCATCATCATCATACACATAACCAAGGCACTTCTAAGTCAAACTACAAAGCATGCACTCACATTATAAATGCAACATGCACTTGCACACATCTTATACATCATAATACACGCATCAAAGTGAAAAAATGAGCCTAACAATAACATCCCTCTATCATATATACAACACCAATGATCAACAACTAATAATCAACATCAAAAGATAACAAACACCAATCATAACCGCAACAACAACGATATAGGGCCTCGGTCGTCTCTGCACAATTTTCAATAGAATAGGAGGCCTCGCAAGAGTATAACTCTAAGAGTATGTACCGTTATGGAAAATCCCTCCAATGTCTCATGTAATTCCCCGATGCTCCGAATTCGCGTCTAAATCCTTTAGGGATCCATCCCGGGTATAACCAGCTCATGGTAGCCTCATCGATTAGGATAGTGTAATGACGATCTAGTTGTCACACAATGCGCAAACGACAAGCCTATTTGCGATCTTTGGAACATGGAATCATATATTCTTTCAAATAAATAATGTTCTCCTACACCGCGATCAACTCTTCATTCGAGCCATCTTGATCGGGGAGCCAAGAGACCTGCCATATTAAATTCCATAAAAGAAACCAACTCACTAAATGAAGAACTAAAACCAAACTCAAATTTAAAATTAAAACCAAATTTGAATTTAAAAGAAGAAAACTAAAAAAAATTAAAATTAAAGTTAAACTTAAACGTAAACGTAAATTAAAGACTTAACCCAACAAAGTAGAGAAAAAGGGTGCGTACCTTGTGGTTCCTCAGCTCATTCAAGATGAAACGGTAGCTCCATTGCACTCCTCCTTGCCTCTCCATGCCAAAATCAATCGAGGTTGTTGTAGAACACCCTCCACCCTCGAAAAAAAAAACATAGTAAAAACCAACTCACCAATGATAAAAAAAAAAAAAAAAAAAAAAAAAAAAAAAAAAAAAAAAAAACCAACTAAAAAAAAAGCAACGAATAAACAGAACAAAACAAACCAACCAACAAAAGCAAATTAAAACTAAACAAAACCAATTTTAAAATTCAATTAATCCACAACTAAGATAAAAGAAAAAGTTAAAACACACCTCATAACCACAATCAACAAGAAATGATAATAAAACACACATTTTCAATGGTTTGCATGCATACATCATTCATAGGAAATAGAACTTTACCACTCCTCCACACATCACTTTATTCCATACTCCTTCACATCTTTACCTCCGCACCTCACTCCATTTCACTTCACCTCATTACACCATGACCACATCTATAATACATCACTCATCAAGCACCACACATCACATATAAACACACACACAAAAGAAAAAAAAAACAATAAAACACATCTAAAAATTCACCAAAAAAAAAAACTGAATCTAAATTAACTAAAATACTCAACAAACCCAATCACACCAACTAATTCATTAATTTCCACGAATTGCAGTAAATCCACTTTTTTCCCCAAATTTTTCCAAAATCCTGTTAGGCATTGATCTCCCCATCAACATGTCCATTTCTAATTTAATCAGAGACTAGGACCCTCATCCCCAGGCTGAAGCGGACATACCCCACCATTTCCATGAAGACCCATCACCTGCATGGCCATCACAGCTAATGGTAGAACCTCATTCCACATCTTAGAACTTCATTTAAGGAAAAAGAAAGGAGATAGAAAACTTGGAGGTCTATCCCATA
This sequence comes from Cinnamomum chago, assembly GCA_038049695.1. Lineage (NCBI taxonomy): Eukaryota > Viridiplantae > Streptophyta > Magnoliopsida > Laurales > Lauraceae > Cinnamomum > Cinnamomum chago. The sequence continues at coordinate 58,938,930 of CP142462.1, read as the reverse complement.
GAATTTGAACAAACCTAATCCATGGTCTACTCCTAAAGTTATCTTTGATCAATAATTATCCTCTTTGCAAAATTAGAACCGGACCACTTCGGTTCAAGATTTTTGGATAAAAATAATGAGAAGTGAAAAAAAGGGGACCATGTCCAATTCAAGAACTAAAACACAAAGAGCCTAAAAATCACAAACCGATTCAAAACAACACTAAAATGAATAAAAAGTCTAAGGAACTTAAACCTGAACATAAATATGATAAAACCCACCAACACACATAGTAAAACAACATAATTAATACAATTAATCTAAAAACAAACAAACTAATCAAACCTGAACAATCGACTTAGACAAGAAACACCACTCACTTAGATAAAAGATGAGTTAAAAGCTCTCACATTCGGAGTTCGGAATTGAAGGAAAATATGCAAAGAAAAGTAAAGGTGCTCTCTGCACATGAAATGTGGAAAAGCAATGCTTTGAAAGTCTGGGTGCCAACCACGCTTACACCCATTTCTGCCCCGAGAGCCTAAAAAATTGGCAAAAATGATGACCAGACCAAAAAAAAAAAAAAAAGAAATAAAAAAAAACAAAAAAAAAAAACAAGAGAGGAAGTTAAAGAGGCACACACACAAAAGCACGACACACATTGTCAAACCAAATATTGTCCCATCACAAGGGGTCCAGTCACGTCATGTGCAAATTAGTCCCATCACGCATACATCTAGCATTGTGGATTGCATCCCATGTCATCTCCATCAATAGAAATTAGAACAATTCCCTCAGCAAATTATAAAACCAAATACAAATAACAAAAAATGCAGAATCTTTTAGTGTCTGTTCAATACAGGTTCCCAAAGCTAAAGTAAAAACACCAAAGATGAGGGACCTTCAAGCACATAGATGGAGATTGATGACAAGTTCACAAGCTTCGACAAGCAAACAACGAAAGAAAGCGACAGCGATCCCCAATATTGGATTTATGAAAAACTCTTAAGGTAGGTATACCTAACTATGGATTTTCATGATTTTATCTCACGTCTGGAAATTGAGTCGCCGTAGGCCTCCCTTAAGCGCTTATAATCGGTACGACAACCATAATACCGTGATATCACGAATTGTGGTGTTTGCCGACTCAAATCTTGACGTCGGAGAATGGAATCCATGTAACTCGAAGCTCTCCATGATAAGCACGAAATGATGATCGAATCTATCCCAGGTTCTCATCTAGGCTTGGGTGAAGACCAAGATCCCTAGAGAGTGACGGTTATTCTGGTGGACATTTTCCATTGATTTAGCTTTTTCGACGCATACCCGAGTTTAAAAAAAAATCGCTTTTCAAAAAAATGCATCTCATTCTCACATGCACCTCACACCATTGCTTGAACTATATTTGTGATTGCCTTCAATATCTCCATTATTGCTAGTTATTTTAACTATGCCGTGAGCATTCAACTGTGGATGAAAGTCAAAAGACATTATATATGACAAATTGAATAGAACTCTATTGCAAGAACAAATGAAATTCTAATAGTGACATAACCAATTGAAAGATTGACTTCTGATTCAGACCACCGGGACACAGTTCCCACCATCACTTTAAATTAAGCAACCGGGGCACGGTTCCCAACCCACCAGTGGCAATACCACGGGCACCGAGGCACAGATCTCGGGTTTCCAATCAAATCAGTAGGCACGTAACTTCTTCCTTTTTTATTTTTTCCCCTGAATCAAGATCGATCCAAGAAAAGTGAACATCACCTTTAGAACAAGTTTATAATTGCATACATCTGTAGGCGGCCACTCCCGCGAGCTCAAAGGCTCCCGTGAGTCATGAGTGGTGTGTCTACTTTCTTTGGAGTACAACTCTCCACGTGTTGTTCTCCAAAGAGGGGCATACTGTAGACACCTCATTTGGCCCCCTATAATAGCCTTAAACACTTATCATATATAACGATGCCCCCATTTCACCCATAATTGAATGGTTAATGGCATAATTCAGATTAATTAATGACGATGAAGATGCTTGTTGATAATTTTAGACTTAGTTCGACGATCTATAGAGATTCGTGAGAGAAAAGGCTGAATCGCATCGAGATCTCGAGTCCAACCCACTATTCAAACAAGGGATGGACTACAACACTATCCAAGCCCCTTCCAGACTATATAGAATACACTCAGGTTGTTCCTAAAGATATTACACTTAGTTTGCCTAAGTACGATATGATTAGCATGAATTAAGAAGTTAGGATCGTTGATCCAGATATCCCTACCTTTTCCCGACCATTGATCGTTATGATGCATAGACCAAAAGATTCAACATACCGAGAGCTTTCCCACGATATATAGCGTAGGCACTTCATTTTGCCACCCTATGAGGGGTAATTCAATCCACCCTATTTAATGGTGTCATGATTAGGTCCCGAATCAAAGGTAACCTATCATTTCTGGACCCCCGATCACCCTGGAAGTTAGTTTATCGCGGTCTGCTAGTCAACGGCTTTCCATCCATATGTAGAACTCTGAGATCCGACGGGCGGATCGAAAAATCATAATAGTGGGTCCCCTACTCCAAAGGCGCCCGCCTAAAAAATCACTTATCATTTCTAGACCTCTGATCTCCATGAAAATTGGTTCATAGTGACCTACTCGCCGAGAGCTTTCCGCCGATGTGTAGAACGTCGAAATCTGGCAAGCGGATCAAAATCTACGAAGCCTGGGCCCCGCGATGATAACCCGACCAAACTCCATCGACCCCCACCTTCTGAGCCCGAACCAATTCCTTTGGTCCAAACCCGAGCCAAAACCAATCCAAAACCAACCAAAACCCAAACATGAACCTGACCCGATCCAACCCATTAAAACCAAGCCCAAACCCATCTAATCTTAATCAAACCTAAAGCCCAACCTAAACTCGACCCAGACCCGACCTGGCCCGCCTGGCCCATCACCTGCATGGGAGAGGAGAGTCCACGAGATCTGGACTCTCCCCTGCCCCCTGATATCTCTCTCTCTCCCACTCCCTCCTCCGCTAGAACTCTCCCTCGTCTCTATCTCTCGCTCCTGATCTCTCCATCGCCCCTGATATCTCTCTTCCCCTCTCGATCCCAAACTTCCTGATCTCGATCTCTGGCTCACCTCATCCCATACATGCGCAGATCCCGGATCTCTGACGGATGATCCCCTCTCCTTCTCATCATCTCCATCTCACAGCCCCATCACCACATCACCATCCCTCTCGATCCTCTTCCCCTACGCAGAACAGCCACCCCAGATCCATATCATCACCATCTTCATCCCCCCTCCATCACACCATTTGCCCTCATCTATCCATCGCTGCAGAGAAGCCAACGCAGATCCCCACCACCTCATCTCCAACTTTCTTCCGTCGCCCCTCACCGTCCCTTTCATTCTCATCATCTCCATCTCACAGCCCCGTCACCACATCACCATCCCTCTCGATCCTCTTCCCCTGCGCAGAACAGCCACCCCAGATCCATATCATCACCATCTTCATCCCCCCTCCATCACACCATCTCCCCTCATCTATCCATCGCAGCAGAAAAGCCCACGCAGATCCCCACCACCTCATCTCTAACTATCTTCCGTCGCCCCTCACCTCGCCTCTCCTTCTCATCATCTCCATCTCCACCCTCCTTCATCTTCATCTCATTGTCCCAGCACCATCCCTTGCCGTCTTTCTCGCAGCCTGACTCCGGAACCAGATCGTCGCCCACTTCTTCTTCCTCATCTGCAAGTCACTCCACGTGCAGAGCTTCTCTTCGTCGGCGTCTTCCTCGTGCGGATCGCGTTTCCCCCTCGCCGCCGGACTCCGAACCAGGTAGGAGCCACCCCACCTCTCTTTGCATTGCATCTCCCACACCAGTACCTCTCCCTTTCTTTCTTTTTCTCTCTCCCTCTCTTCTTCCCCTTTCCCTGCACTAAGAACCCTTCTTTCTTTTCTCTTTCTTTCTCTTCTTTCTCTCCCTCCTGCTTCTTTTTCACTGCATACCTATTGTGCCCTTACCCACCTGCACGTCTTCATTTTCTTTTCTTTCTTATTTTTTTTTCTTTCTTTCTCTTCTTCATCCTCCTGCCACAGCCACTGCACTCACCTTGCTCCACTGCATCTTCTTTCCCCTACATTGCACCCACCTGTTGCACAGCACATATTCTTCTCCACCCTCTCTTCACGCTCACAATAGTACACATCTTCACCACCTTGCATAGCAGCGTTGTTGTTGCACACACACACCCATCTATCTCCTTGCACACTCCCCACCGAGCCATCTCTATTTTCTTTCTCTATTTTTTCTTCCTTTTCTTCTTCTTTCTCACCAGCACCCCCCTGGACCCATCACCTTTTCTTTTCTGCCCTCCATTTTCTTCTCCCTCCTCTTCTTCTTATCCTTCCCTGCACACGCCCCTGCAACACCTCCGCACCACACCTTCATTCCCATTCCCCATTCATTGCACTGTTGCACACCCATTGGGTATTCCTCCATCACTACTGCATCCACTGAACTACACTCGCCTATCGTCATCCCAAGTGCCTGCCTGAAGTCATGCAGCCACTGGAACCCATTCCATCCAACCCCCCTGCTGCTCAGTCTCGACCGAATACCTTTTAAATCAGGCCCAACCACAACTGTAGCTAAGCTAAGCCCACTTCTCTGCACCCGAACTTGTCTGCATCCCCGCACCCATCTGCTGCACCCAAATTCCATTTGCTGCCCCATCTCAGTACACCCACCTGCCTAGCGCATTCATCTAAACTGAACCCATGCATGCCTATTCTATTTTCTTGCATTGAAATTTAGTTCCATATCTATCTATTGTTTCTTTTTAGAACATTTCATGCATCTTAATATGCCCATGTATTTAAATTAAAATCCTTGTTTTGTTCCTTGTTTCAATTCTCAATTCGCCCATGCGCCAAGGTTAATGTTTTGATATTCATCCATTCTATCAAGTTTTTTGTGTATTTAACATGCCCATGCATCCAATGACTTTTTAATTTTATTGTTTAAATTATTCCTAGTTAGTATCAAACACGTCCATGCATTCAACATGCTCATGCATCATATAACTTAGTTGTATTTTTATTTCTTATTTTACTAGATAGAATTTAATGCTGCATAATTTCCTCAAAAAGAACAAAAAAGAACAAAAATAGAAAGAACAAAAAGAAGAAAGAAAAGAACAAACAAATATAGAACCGTAGATATTGGTATTAGATTAATTAAAACAATAAGGTTAGGTTTAATAACTAATTTCTTCTCCTCCTCCACTCTCATTAGGATTTGGGAATTTATTTAGAAAAGTCTAAATTAGTTAGGTTGATTATAATAAATAAAAATTAGTAAGTTATTTCCTTCTCCTCATCCCTTTTCATTAGGATCGGAAAAATTAGTTTAGGAGATTTTAGGATTTATAAATAAAACCAGAAAAATAAAAAATAAAAACCCAAAAGTTCAAAAACAAAGTAAAAGATATTAAAAATCTAAAGATAATAAAGTTAGAAATTAAGTAATAGTTTAGACTGATTAGGTCAGACCACAGACACAGCTCTAGGTTTCCCCCTATTCAGGTTAGACTACTTTTAGTTTCTTTCATTCTAATAAGTTAGGTCCCACTTTCTCTGGGGGGGCCGTTAAAGGACCGGGAGAGCTGATGTGGGCGGTCTAGGACCTTAGGTTAGGATTAATCCGATGATCAGTAATAAAGCATTAATCATTTAAATCAAAGTAAAATTCACTAGGTAGGCCCTTCTAGCCCCAATATCAAAAACCCCTAAAAACTATAAAACCTACAAAATAAACCCAAAAAGATTTTCCCTTTATTTCTTCCTCCACTTCAGGTGCCAGATATTTAATCGAACTTAACGATAAAAGGGAACAAAGAACTGACTTCTAAAATTGAATAAATGAGAATAATTAGATGAGATGAGTGATTTCACACACGTTGCATACTTTTATTTCGGCCCATCGGCCACCTCTAAATCAATCACGGCCCATCGGCCCTCTAAAACAAACACCGGCCCATCAGCCACCTTCAATCAATTACAGCCCATCGGCTTTTCACTTTTTATCACTCGTGTATCACACACGAAAAACACAGAAATCACAAGTCAAAGTCTCATTTGCATCATCATTTTGATTTAAAAAGTCAACCTTTAAACACTATTTTGCCAAGGGATTAGAAGGGGTTACCCGGGAACAGGACCGATCCTCTTCTTAAATATTTGGCACCTCCCCCCTTTTATTTTCTTTATTTTAATTATTTTGTTTTACATGGATACACCATGATTATGCTATGTGAGGATTAACCTTATTTGGATTCTGACTCATAACCCTGAATTGACCCAATATTAAAGAGACTCAAAGAGACCCAAATTAATGTGACAGGAAAACCGTCATGTGTTGCCGGCAGCACATTAGACGAGAGAAGAACCCACCCACTTATTTTCTCCCATTTTTCTTTGGCTTTTGTCGAAGAACGGTGTTACGGGCGTTACCGTAGCTGGCGATCGTGATCCGTCGATTTTGAGGGTAGTCGGAATCCTTATTTTCGATGTAAAATTTAAATAGCACATATAGATGAATGGTGATTTCCCTCCCTTGGGGGATCAAAATTCACATCCGACAGACGCGCGCACGAAAGCGAGGGCAGATTGCACACGAAAGCACGGACGGACCGCACGCGGCCGACGCAGCAGCACTATGCCGGCGCAGACAGGCAGCACCACGACTGACGCTGCAGCGCGCATAGACTGACTGCACGAATCAAAGGCAGCAGCATGACGCACGCACGACAGCGCGGACGGACTGCACACGGTGGCTGTTGGAAAATGGGTGGGCCATTCAGATAGGTTTCAAGAACTTTTGACCCACTTGATGCAGGAATCAACTATCTAGATGGCAACAAACTCAATCCAGGATGCAATCCCTCAAACTCATAAACCATGTACAGCAATATATCCTATCTAGAAGATAGAAAACAGCACCTAAACATGCAAGCACGAAATCCACAACATACAAGGATGTAGATTATTCCTTTGGAGCTTAGTTGTGCTCTAACGGAGAATTTGAATTCTTTCTTTGATGATGAACGCCTTCACTTAATCAAATCAGAATCTCCAACACCCTTTGATCTTCCACGCTATGACCCGTATTAGATCTCTTTTCTCAAGAAGATGGTGGAATCTCCAAGAGAAAACCTAACTAGTAACTCCAAGGAACTAGAGGAGAAAGAGAAGAGAACTTAGAGAGGAAGAGAACTTGTGCAACACTTGCACAAAGGGGCTGGAATTGCTCTCACTATTATGGACGTCCAAGAGGGGATATATCCCCTATTTGTAGTCCTCCATTCCACCTCTTTTCCTATTTGAAATAGAAGTTTAACTCCCATTACAAAATAGTAACCTTCTCCCTTGCTAGTTGCCATAGAAGTCTCACTTCCACAACAATTAATAGCTTTCTCCTTTCTAATTAAAATAGAAGTCCTACTTCCATTAATAATTAGTAACTTACTATTACCACTATTAGAAGTCTTACTTCAAATAAAAATAGTAACCTTCCTATTAGAGTTCAAGTAGAATTAGTATCTTTCTAATAACTTGGGCTAGCGTGGGGACCACTAGGGATTCCTTAGAAAGCTGGCTCCAACTGGGACACGCGACCCCACATCTCATGTGCAATCTGGGCCCACAGTTAATTGCAAATAACTCCACTATATAAATGCAATTGCACTCCAGTCTTAAGAATATATTACAATGAAGACCCTAAACTTCCTCAGTACCACAAGTAGGCCCCTCAATCTATATCCATGGATCAATTGGACATGTCCACCAAAGTAGATCCATATCTTATTATCCTTGAGACCTAATTAATTATAGTGATCATTTGGTACCGAACCAATTAACTCTTAATCGGAATGGGTGCGCACTTACCAATGATAAATCCATTAATTGGCACAAGGGGATATTAAAGATAGATTCCATCTTGACCATTGAATATTCCCACAGCTCTACTACCACGTACCCAAATCACCGAGGTGTTGACCTACAATTGGCCTCACCATTGGTGACTCAAAGCAAATGTATAGATAGAAACTTGAGTTCATTAATGTCTCAGGATTATGAGCCTATTGGTAGGGAATTATGAGAGCAGACCTTAAAATAAAGATAGTGTATATAAGGTGTTTCTCATGGTCCTTCAATACATCCAATGTACCAATACCATGATCCAAAATCTTACATTCCGATGATCGAGACAAATCACACTATCTCATAGTGATCAAAGTGCTGCAACCTTGTCAGATGAGATGTCCAATCTCATCACTAGTTGTGAAGATATTTAAGTATAAGATTTGCAATACATATCTCATGTATGTGGATCTCATTTATACACATGTATTACATCTAGTACACTTGTGGACTCCGGTTCATCTAATGAACCATTATGTCATTTGTATTGGTTATGTGCAAGTATATAATTAAACACCATTCATCTCATGAAAGGGAAAGCATGATTGTATTGATAAATAAAGAAATGAATCAATTTATTACATCATATACTTGGTATTGAGACCATCAAAACTAACAATCTCCCACGTGGGCTCAATGCCAATCAGGATTGCATCTCATGCCCATCCCGTCTACATGCTGCTCAAAGACTTTGGTGGTCAAAGGCTTAGTAAAGGGATCTGTCAAATTGTCCGCAGAAGCTATCTTGGTGATAGCAATATCACCTCTCTGCACAATCTCTCTGACCAAGTGATACTTCCTCTGTACGTGCTTTTGGATTTTATGGCTCCTAGGTTCCTTGGACTGAGCGACTGCCCCGCTGCTGTCACAGTAAACTGTGAGCGGCTGTCGTGCCAAAGGTACCACTCCAAGTTCCAAAAGGAGTCTTTTAAGCCATACTGCTTCCTTAGCTGCTTCACAAGCCGCTACATATTCAGCCTCAGAAGTGGAATCAGCGGTACATTCCTGTTTAATACTCCTCCAGCTGATGGCTCCTCCGCCAAGCATAAACACATAACCAGAGGTGGATTTCCTGGAATCCTTATCTGTCATGAAGTCAGAATTTGTGTATCCGACTGGAATCAGCTCATCACTGTCGTAAATCAACATGTAATCTTTAATTCTTCTCAAGTACTTGAGGATACATTTTACAGCAGTCCAATGGTCAAGACCTGGGTTAGATTGATATCTGCTGACTAAGCCCACTGCATGACAGATATCCGGTCTAGTACATAGCATAGCATACATGAGGCTACCAACAGCCGAAGCGTATGGAATTGCTCTCATTTGCTCCTTTTCCTCTGGGGTCTTGGGACCCTGATCCTTGGAAAGGTGCACTCTATGCCTAAAAGGTGTGATACCCTTCTTGGAGTCCTGCATAGCAAACTGTACCAGTACCTTATCTATGTATGCAGCTTGAGATAAGCCAATCATCCTATTTTTCTGGTCTCGATGGAGTTTGATCCCTATGATGTAACTAGCTTCTCCCAAGTCCTTCATATCAAAAGTCTTTGCTAACCAAACTTTTACTGTTGACAACATTCCTATGTCTTTCCCAAGGAGAAGGATGTCGTCAACGTATAAAATCAGTAAAACTACCCTGTCACCTTCATTTTTCATGTACACACATGACTTATCCGGATTTTGACTAAAACCAAATGATTTGATTGCTCGGTCAAAACGGATGTTCCAGCTTCGGGATGCTTGCTTCAGTCCATAAATGGACTTCTGCAGCTTGCAAACTCTTTGCTTTTGGTTACTTGCTATAAAATCGTCTGGCTGCATCATATAGATGTCTTTCTCAAGATGGTCGTTGAGAAACGCCGTCTTGACATCCATTTGCCAAATCTCGTAATCGAGATGAGCCGCAATGGATAAGAGTATCCAGATGGACTTGAGCATGGCTACCGGTGAGAAGGTTTCCTCATAATCGATACCCTCTTTCTGAGTATACCCTTTCGCAACAAGCCTGGCCTTAAAGGTCTCAACTCTTCCATCTGGTCCTCTCTTTCTCTTGTAGACCCACTTGCACCCAATAGGTTTGATATTGGCAGGCAAGTCCACAAGTGTCCAGACCTGATTAGAGTACATAGACTCCATCTCAGATTTCATAACATCTTGCCAATGTCCCGAATCTATGTCATTAATTGCTTCATCATAGTTACAGGGATCCCGTTCCAGTTCCTCCGAGATTGCCTCGTAAGACTCTCCCAAGAATGAGAACCTATCAAGGGGCCTGACTATTCTCCCACTACGACGAGGCACTGGTGTAACTACTAGGTCTGGTAGGGGCGGTTCTGTTAGTTTTATGGTCTCAATACCAGTACATGATGAATAAATTGATTAATTTATTTATTTATCAATATATATTATTGCTTTCCTTTCATAAGATGAATGGTGTTTTATTACTTATTTGCACATAACTAATACGAATGACATAATGGTTCATGAGATGAACCGGAGTCCACAAGTATACTAGATGTAATACATGTGTATGGATGAGATCCACATATAAGAGACATGTATTGCAAATCTTATACTTAAATATCTTCACAACCAATGATGAGATTGGGCATCTCATCTGACAAGGTTGCAGAACTTTGATCACTATGAGATAGTGTGATTTGTCTCGATCATCGCAATGTAAGATTCTGGATCATGGTGCTGGTACATTGGATGTATTAAAGGACCATGAGAAGCATCTTATGTACATTGTCTTTCTTTTAAGGTCTGCTCTCATAATTCCCTACCAATAGACTCGTACTCCTGAGACATTAATGAACTCAAGTTTCTATCTATTCATTTGCTTTGAGTCACCAATGAGTGAGGCCAATTATAGGTCAACACCTCGGTGATTTGGGTACGTGGTAATAGAGCTGTGGGAACATTCAATGGTCAAGATGGAATCTATCTTTAATATCCCCTTGTGCCAATTAATGGATTTATCATTGGTAAGTGCGCACCCATTTCGATTAAGAGTTAATTGGATCGGTACCAAATGATCACTATAATTAATTGGGCTCAAGGATAATAAGATATGGATCTAATTTGGTGGACAGGTCCAATTGATCCATGGATATAGATGGAGGGGCCTACTTGTGGTATTATGGAAGTTTAGGGTCTTCATTGTAATTTATTTCTAAGACTGGAGTGCAATTGCATTTATATAGTGGTGTTATTTGCAATTAACTGTGGCCCCGGATTACACATGAGATGTGGGGTTGCGTGTCCCAGTTGGAGCCAGCTTTCTAAGGAATCCCTAGTGGTCCCCACGCTAGCCCAAGATATTAGAAAGATACTATTTATAGTAGAACGCTAAAAGGAAATAAAAAGTTACTATTTCTATTTGAAGTGAGACTTCTAACAGTGGTAATAGTAAATTGCTAATTACTAATAGAAGTGAGACTTCTATTTTAATTAGTAAAAGAGGAAGTTACTAATCATATTTGAAGTAAGACTTCTAATTGTGATTTAGTAAGCAACTAATTGTTTTGGAAGTAAGACTTCTATTTCAATTAGAAAGAGGAGGTTGCTTAAGTGCTATAAAAGAGAGAGAGAGAGAGAGAGAGAGAGAGGAGGCTTGGACGTCCTATGCAAGAATTCCACCTAGGGATTCACGCCCATCTCTTTGTTCTTCTCTTGTGCAAGTTGTTGCACATCTCTTCCCTCTTCTAGTTTCTCTTCTAGTTTCCTCTAGGGTTTTCTCTTGGAGATTCCACCATCTTCTTAAGAAAAGAGAATCTGATACGGGTCATAGCGTGGAAGATCGAAAGGTGTTGGAGATTCTAATTTGATTAGTGAAGGTGTTCATCATCAAAGAAAGAATACAAATTCTCCATTAGAGCACAACTAAGCTCCAAAGGTATAATCTACATCCTTGTATGTTTTGGATTTCATGGTTGCATGTTTAGGTGTTGTTTTCTATCTTCTAGATAGGTTATATTATTGTACATGATTTATGAGTTTGGGGGATTGCATCCTGGATTGGGTTTGTTGCCTTCTAGATAGTTGATCCCTGCATCAAGTGGGTCAAAAGTTTTTGAAACCTATCTGAATGGCCCACCTATTTTCCAGCAGGTTCTTCCTCAAGTTCGGTCATACTTGGATTTGGAATTGATTGTTCTTGAATCTCTTCCAAGATCACATTTTCTAAAGATTTCCAGTCCATCATATAATCTTCCTCCAGAAAAACCGCATTGGTGCTCACCAGCACTTTCTGCTCTCTGGGATTATAGAATAACCAACCTTTAGTTCCTTTAGGATATCCGACAAACGTGCATACTTCCGACTTCGTTTCCAACTTATCTGTCTTTACCTTTAGCACGTGTACTGGACAGCCCCAAATGTGTAAATGTTGTAGACTAGGCTTTCACCCAGACCATAACTCCCGGGGAGTCTTAGGTACAGACTTAGATGGTATGAGGTTTTGTATGTATATCGCAGTATCCAAGGCATATCCCCAAAAGGATATAGGTAAACCTGAGAAACTCAACATAGACCTAATCATATCTAAAAGAGTCTGGTTTCTTTTTTCCGCTACTCCATTCTGTTGAGGCATACCAGGAGCAGACAACTAGGATAGAATCCCATTTTCTGATAAGTGTGCCATAAAATCACCAGAGAGATATTCCCCTCCTCGATCTGATCAAAGAGTCTTGATACTTTTACCTAATTATTTTTCTGCTTCCGCTTGAAACTCTTTGAACTTTTCAAAAGCCTCGGACTTGCGGTGCATAAGGTATATGTATCCATATCTTGAATAATCATCTGTGAAAGTGATGAAATATTCATATCCTCCTCTAGCCCTGACATTAATGGGTCCACACACATCAGTATGCACTAATTCCAATAAATCTTTGGCCCTATTGCCCTTGTATGAAAAGGGTCTTTTGGTCATTTTACCTTCCAGACAGGACTCACAGACAGGCATTGGTTCTACAACCAATGAAGGCAAAATACCATCTTTCACTAGCCTGTCAATCCTATTTAGGTTTATATGACCTAGCCTCAAGTGCCAAAGTTTTGTTGGATTAGATGAAGATGACCTTCTCTTTAATGATGGCCTATTAATTATTTCGGTATCATGTATCTCATACATTGTAGGAGTAAACAGATAAAGCTCATTGGTTACCTTGCCAGAACATATAAAAGTACCGTTCCTCTTTATGACAACTTCAGTACCAAAAGTAATAGAATAACTTTTATTCACCAAACTAGAAACTGAAATTAAATTCTGTCTTAAAGACGGTACATATAGAGTGTCTGACAAAACCAACTTATTATCTTGAAAACATAAAGTAATAACTCCTACTGAGACCGCATCGGCCTTAGCATCAGATCCTAGATTGACAATGATTTCGCCGTCACTGAGTCTCCTGGTTTCCCAGAACCCCTGCAACAAATTATATATGTGATTAGTTGCTCCGGAGTCCACACACCAAGATTCTGAAGTATCAGTTGCAAAACTAACTTCAGAAACAAGTGACTCAATCATACCTGAGGTCTTCTTCTTGGACAGATAATCTGGACAATTCCTTTTCCAATGTCCTGTCATACCACAATGGAAACACTTTCCTTTTGTCCCCGACCCCTTAGCTTTGCCAACACCACCATTAGGACCATTCTCCACCTTAGGACCCTTCGGAACTGATTTCTTCTTGCCTTTCCGCCCTTTGCCTTTCGGTTTGGACTTGGCAAATGACTTTTCTGTCATCAGGGCAGTTGGCTTCTTCTTCATAATCCCTTCAGTCACCACCAGTTGACTAGAAAGCTCAGCTAGAGTCAAATTCATCTTATTCATATTATAATTGACCTTGAAATTGTTGAATGACTTTGGTAGTGACTCAAGGATTATGTCAATCTGTGATTCTGCATCAATCGCAGCCCCCAGTACATCTAACTCATTCAATGAGTCCATCATTTTCAACATGTGGTCCTGTACTGGTGTGCCTTCAGCCATTTTGGTGGTTATAAGCACCCTCATAGCAGCCTGTCTAGCAGGCCTGCCCTGTTCCGCAAACATCTCATTTAAGTTTGATATAATATCATATGCAGTCTTAAAGGATCGATGTTGGTGTTGCAAAACACTAAACATGGATGCCTGTATATAACATCTGGCCATCTCATCGTCTTTGGCCCACTTGGTGTAAAGTTCATTTTCTTCCTGTGATGCTTCCAGCACTGGCTCATCAAGGGGGGGTTTGGTAAGGACATATTTATATCCTGAAGCTGTCAGGACTATATCCAGGTTCCGTTTCCAGTCTATATAATTAGATCCCACTAACTTATTCTGGTTGAGGATGGTCGCAAGTGGATTGAAAGTATTTGAATTCATGCTTGAAATACTGTAGCACATAACCATACATTCAATTAATGAATTTAAATGACATTAGAGTTTAGTATTCTACCAAATTTATATGGAATCCTCATAACCACTAAATTCAGAATACATCGGAATCCCAATCTTCGGGGTATGCCTCCTTAGGGAGTGCGAATACCACCTAGATTTGTGCGGATCAAAGTTGGTCAAAATTAGGATTAAGACTAACTTTCCCCGATCCCCTTCATTCATTATTATCTAGGTATCTCATACCAAATAATGAATGACTCCCGATTAGCTTCGGTTTCTAAAATAAATGAGGCAAATCCTTGGGGATACTACATCATTATTTTAGTTAAGTGTGACCCACTAACTAGCATTGTATGACAACCGTTGCGAGTAGCTCCTCTTTGGGGAGTGGGCCCCGCCTTGTCTCACCAACACTATCCATAGGAGATCCATATCTAGTAACCAGACAAGTAAAAGCCCTCCATGGGGAATGACCATTCTCAAAATGGCGCGAGGCTAATACTTTCCTTACAATGGACCTATGGTGGAAAACCATGGAGATTTCTAAATATAAATGCCCCGCTCCCACTTAATATTTTAGAATTGAGGATTTTCTTTTAGGTATTAGGGCCCACATATATATATATATGAACATCAAATCATCTCATGATATGATCAAAGATTGGTTCCAAGTCAAGTTATTTTAAGGAAAGTCCAGTTTCTTAAATTAGTGTTACCAATATGTCCATCTCATGGGTCATCAATACTAATTAGAACTTTTTCCAAAAATTAATTTGATTTGACCAATTTTGGTAACTTGCTATGTTTAGATCAGATTTGGAAATATTCTAAATTAAGCATGCATCCATAAATAGAAAGTGCTAAAATTAGAAACTAGTCCTCTCCTCCACATGGCCCTAGCGGAATAGACTTCTTGGACTTCTAGACTTTCCAAAACTTTGGAATTCATCAAACTCTTTGGGCAACTCCAAAACACTTTTGATAATCTTCAAACTCTTTGATTAGGAGTCCATCATCGCTTTCCTTCTTCGTCTCGGACATCGCCAGAATTTACAAATTTAGAAAAATTACATAAATTCCTATGCCTCTATTATGAGACTTACATGGTAATCTAAACATGGAAATAAAACGTCTATAGGGAAATTCATCATGCCTTGCCCTTTCACGCGAAACCAAGGAAACCATGACGCCCTTTACACTTAGCCTTAAATAAACCAATAACCATAAATAGAAAGCAAAATACTTGTGGGCCACATGGAGAGGACAATATCATCTGCAAGTTAGTATCTCATACAACCATACAAATCACAAAAATAGGCTGCCAAATAATGCTGGAAAAATAGGAAGTAAAAGAAGACCCGAAACTGAAAAACCCAGTTTCTGCAACATTCTGTGCAGGGTCCTCGGTCGACCGACCTGCAAGTCACCCGGTCGACCGAGCAAGGGCCAGGTCGACCAGACTGACGAAAACCAGCAACTTGGGTTTTTCTATTTCGTGTCCATTCTTCACCAAATCACTTCTAAAGTGTTCCAATGGCTTCCTACCATCCCTCCATCATTATTAAACCCTTTTGTGACTATCCAAACATGAATCTACTATTAAACCAAGCAAATTCATTAAAATTGATCCCTACATAGCCCTTGTTTCATCTTTTTCGCATCTCATGCAAAGATTAGAGCAAGCTTGCTAATCTAACATGATTAGAGATAAGGTATATCACTGATACCAATTGTTGGAAAATACGTGGGCCATTTAGATGGGTTTCAAAAACTTTTGACCCACTTGATGCAGGGATCAACAATCTAGAAGGCAACAAACCCAATCCAGGATGCAATCCCTCAAACTCATAAACCATGTACAGCAATATATCCTATCTAGAAGATAGAAAACAGTACCTAAACATGCAACCACGAAATCCACAACATACAAGGATGTAGATTATACCTTTGGAACTTAATTGTGCTCTAATGGAGAATTTGAATTCTTTCTTTGATGATAAACGCCTTCACTTAATCAAATCAGAATCTCCAACACCCTTTGATCTTCCACGCTATGACCCGTAT